>JAKTVF010000410.1:0-78518 GCA_030557055.1 Candida tetrigidarum | reverse complement strand
CCAACCTACACTCGTACCAACAAGTTCACTTATGCCTTCCAAGCTATTTGTGATGCCTATGGTGTTCCTAAATACAAGGAAATCAACCCAGGTTTACCAACCATTATTACTTTCCCATTCATGTTTGCCATTATGTTTGGTGATTTAGGTCACGGTTTCATTGTTGCCTTGGCTGCAGGTGCACTTGTTTTGAATGAAAAGAAATTGAATGGTATGAAAAAAGACGAGATTTTCGATATGGCTTATACTGGTCGTTATGTTTTATTGCTCATGGGTGTTTTCTCCATGTACACTGGGTTTATCTATAATGATATCTTCTCCAGATCTATGTCAATTTTCAAGAGTGGATGGGAATGGCCAGAACACTTTTCCATTGGTGAAACCCTTCACGCCAAGCAAGTGGGAACTTATGCCATTGGTTTGGATTCTGCTTGGCATGGAGCTGAGAATGCCTTGTTGTTTTCCAACTCTTACAAGATGAAGTTGTCTATTTTGATGGGTTATATCCATATGACATACTCGTACTTGTTTTCACTTGGCAATTATGTTTATTTCAACAGTATGATTGATATCATTGGTAATTTCATTCCAGGTTTGTTCTTTATGCAAGGTATTTTTGGATACTTGTCCTTGTGCATTGTTTACAAATGGAGTGTTGATTGGTTTGCTTCCGGTAGACAACCACCAGGTTTGTTGAACATGTTGATTAACATGTTTTTAGCTCCTGGTGATGTTCCAGAACCATTATATTCCGGACAATCCGCCATCCAAGTGTTCCTTGTGCTCATTGCCTTGATTTGTGTGCCATGGTTACTTTTAGTTAAACCATTGTATTTGAAAAGACAATTGGATAGAGAAGCACAAGCACATCAACAATACTCCCAATTACCAAATGATGATGTCGAAGCCTCAGCTGGTGGTATTGAAGGCAACCATGAACAAGGAGTCACCAATGAGGAGCATGACCATGGCAATGACGACGACGATGAAGATCACGAAGAACACAATTTTGGTGATATCATGATTCATCAAGTTATCCATACCATTGAATTCTGTCTTAACTGTGTCAGTCATACAGCATCTTATTTGAGATTGTGGGCACTTTCATTAGCACACGCTCAATTGTCTACTGTGTTGTGGTCCATGACCATTGGTAATGCATTTGGTCCAACAGGAATAGTTGGTGTGGTTATGATTGTTTTCTTATTTGCCATGTGGTTTGTATTATCTGTATGTATCTTGGTGGTTATGGAAGGTACCTCCGCCATGCTTCATTCTTTGAGATTGCATTGGGTTGAAAGTATGTCCAAATACTTTGAAGGTGGTGGTTCTGCTTTTGAACCATTTACTTTTAGAGGTTTGTTAGATACTGTTTTCTAAATGCATCGTCGTCATCGTGAAAGAGATAAAGATCTATAGAAAATATCAACAATGAAACAGTTTCATATAAATTAGTATTTATCTTATTTATCGTATACAATATTAAATAGACAAAACTATCAAAAAGTTGTATTTGATTATATGAATTTTTCGCAGCTCATCTCTTACTAACTTAAAAAAAAAAAAAATTCAAGTAAAAAAAAAATATTAACTCTTCTCCATCATCATCATCAGCAACATAGACAAGAATGTCAATTAGTATTGTATTAGAGGAGATCAAGGATACACCATCGTCAATAATCCCAATATTGAGTCTTCTTCACAATGACAAACAAATACTATCAGCCATAAGCAAACCGGATTTAAACCATCTTGTATCCCGGACATTAAACCTCATTCGATCACCACAGCCATATAACAAATGGTGTGGGATCAATTTAGTTCGGGTTATAATTGAAGATTATACCATATTAGCAAGTGAAGGAAACGTGATATTAACCAACTTGATCAAGAATTTAGAATCTTGGAATCATACCATTGATATCAAGATCTTGACTAGTATTGTTGACGTGGTTGATTTCATGTGTGGTTTGATTAGAGGAAAACCAACGTTGACTAGAGAGATCTTGACTCCGAAATTGAGTTCTATTATTGGGTTATACTTGGAGTATTTACATTTTGAACCATGTTTGATTTTGAAATCTTTACGGACGTTGTTGAAATTCCATCCTACTACATTCAGACCATTTGGAAATAAATTAAAAGCAAAGTTGGTGGTATTGATGAATAACGAAGAGTTTGGTAATTTTCCAGAAGGGTTCAGAACAGAGGTGTTTGATACGTTGGCTATGCTTCCTGTTATTGAGAAGAATGATCCTGAGGATAAATGGCATGGTGATGTGTTGAGGATCATGGGGGAGATTGTTGATTTGGGAAATGTGTATCAAGAATTTTTGAATTTTAAAGATGATCAAGATTTAATTAATTTAATCAAGAAAGTCTCAAGTAGTAAATCATCAGACCAGAAATTATTATCTGACTTGATTATAGATTTCAATAATCCTAAATCAATTTTAAAAATTTCTAAAAATATGGGTACTTTAATTGGATTATTAAAAAGTTATCTTTGTTCAACCCCATCATCTTCATTCAGTGTGAAAGTACCACTTGGTAAAGTGATTATCCTTTGTGAGGTGATCATGTCGATAAATGTTAAATTCTTATCGTTTAAACCAGATATTCGTGATGAACAAATTAAAAAATTGATTAAATTAACCCTTATGGAAAATTACCAATCGATAATTAGTTTATTATCTAAATTGACTGGTATTTATCAAGGTTCATTAATCCCTCATATTCCTACAATTTGGTCCTTTTTGGAATCGTTAATTCCATTCAAGAATAAACGTATCTTGGTTGATGAAATCATTGAATCGGAATGGCTATTTGTTGATGTGTTGAATTGTATGGTGGATTATTTATCTTTGATTGGGTATGTATCTGAAAATTCCCAATTGTTAAGATTTATCGACTTGGCAATAGTGTTAATAGAACCAAGGATCAAACCAAAAGCCACATCAACCAACACACCATCCACATCCTCATCGATGTCGAAACATCAGAAGAAGAAGAAAAAGAATACTTCATCAGTTCCATTATCAGATATATTATCTCATGAACATCTTTTCCAATCATCATCAATGATCCCATCACAAACAACAACAACTACTCATGACTTTATATCTCAAATAATCACCAAAACCGCCAATTTACCACCAACACAACATTATAAAATCATGAGATACTTGATCATCCAAGCTATGCATGCTAAACATTATAATTTAAACCATACTGTTCCTCAACAAATGAAAGACTTGTTGATTAATGCGGTGATTTATCCAGGTTATGAAAAAATTAGTATCTTGCCTATTGTAAGTTCTATTTTGGGTGGACAAAGTCAAGTGTTGAGTGTGTTTAATAATCCAAGATTTCCTGCATTACCTAAATATATTAATTCTGTTGATTATGAAATGATTGATAATGATAATGTGGAGGAGGAAGAAGAGGAAGAAGAAGAGGAAAAAGAAGTCAAGGGATCGGTTGAAGAAGAACTTATAGTTGAAAATCCTATCAAGAAGAGAAAGTTGGAAACTGAAGAAGTAAAGGAAGAAGAATTGGACTCTGTTGTTCCTGTTGAAGATCAACCAAAAATATTCATCAAGAAAAACCCAGAAGAATTGGTTGCTGCTGAAACTGTTGAGCAACCTGAAGTCAAGGATAACATCAATGTTGAAGAACCTGCTAAGCAAATTGAAGTCGATGATATCAAAGTTGAAGCTCATGTCACAGTAACTGAACAACACCAGGAAGAAGATGAAGAAGATGAAGGATCTGATTTCGAAATGCCTGAAATTAACATTGATGACGATTCAGAAGATGATGAATAGGGGGTTTTTTTTAAGTCTATAATAAATACAAATTGCAAGTAATAGCTGTCTTATAATAACGATGAACTAGACATTTCTAAAGACAAAGTAACCACAAGAATGGAATTATTAGTAGGAGTGTCGACATGTAGATTGTTACAGCACATTCGGGTAAAGTCGACATTGACCTAAATATGAAGTTCCTACCAGGTAAGACAACTCCAGTAAATGAATGCTGGTCGATTTTGGGACGTGATAGTGCCTCTGGAGTTTTTGTCACTGTTTCAGGAATACTAGTATTTGCGTGTTTGTCGTTGAATGTTACGTTATGAGTACTATTATTATTCATAGATGTCGAATTTACAATAACACTAGTGGTATTTGTAGTTGTCGTTGCCATTGGTGTTGGTTTTCGTGTTCTAATTCTTGGGAAACTGTATACTGTTGTTGTCAGTTTTTCTTTATAGCTGGTTTTATAACTAGAGATTGATTTAATTGCAGTTGGTGGTTGTGGTTGTGGAGTGTATTGGATCCATTCAGTTTTTGTTGTGGTGGTAGGAACAGTAACTTCAGAGATTATATGAATTTTTGTAACATCAGTTAATGGTGTTTTCAATATTGTAGTTCGTGAATGAATAATCAGTTCTGACTTGTAATAGCTTGAAATGACGGGGAGAATCAGCGAACTTGAAGTTGATAAGTAATACTCACTTGATGTATTGGAGTGATCTTCCTCCAGAACATCCATAGATGTTGTTGTTTCCACTTCCGTTTCCGTTTCAACACTTGTCCACAGGGACCACAGAGATTCTTTCTCCCATGAAGTTTCAGTAGATTCAACAATTTTCACCACGGTGCTGGTTGTTTCAGTAGATTCGATGTCCTCCACCACGGTACTGGTTGTCTCAGTAGTCAGAGAACTTTCTATATACGTTGTTTTAGTCCGTGGACGTCTTCTCTTTCTTCTACCTGGACGAATAATTGGTTTTTTCCTCTTAGTGTTTCCTTCAGTCGGAGATTCGCCACCACCAGTAGGGTATATGGTAGTTCCTTCGATTGGCAAGATGGAATATTCACCATCAATCAAAGTTCTGTAAAAATTGATTGGGAAAGTAATATCATCGATTTCTTCTCCATTCGTAGGATACGTCTCTACAGAACTTGTAATTTGAGGGATTACCTGGACTATTGTGGGTTCAGATACCAGCGTGATTGATTCTGTGGTGGTGCTAGGAGTAGACATACAACTAGTTTCTTGTTGATCTAAATCTGTTGTAGGTTTTTGACTAATGACTGTCATTCTTACATTATCTTTTTCTAATGGTGTAGCAAGTAATCTATTTCTGGCTCTTGACAAGTATCTGGTAACCGATTTTGTCACCGTTACTCTTTGATTGATTAAGTCGTTGTTGCCGTCATTATTATTCATGATATCGGGTCTACTAGCCAAAACACTTTCCCCCTTTCTATGGATTCTCTTGAATGGATGTCGATGTAGACGCTGATGTTGTTTACTCTTTCTCTGAGGTGTGAATGTAGGGGATACGCCACTTCCCCAATGTAACATATTTTTGATCTTTTGCATATGTGTGGTATGATAGATCCCATTTTTCTTTTTGATTGCAGCATCCATGAGATATATATCATTTGATCTTGGAAAATAATCATAACCTGTAATCGTTGTTGTTGTCGTTGTCGTTGCTATATCCTTGTAATCTTCCACAAACACTCTATCATCATCATCATCGGCATCACTCTCACTCTCACTTCCACTTCGGCTCCCGCTACAACTGCCGCTATCGTGATCACTTGAATCACCCGACGTAATTCCATCAATCATATACTCATCACTGCATTGATCATCCTCCTGTGATGAATCTGATGAATCATTGTCATTTAATTTAATAAACGACGAGTTTGTATCATTTGATTCATATTCAAGTGTTGCCAACTTTTGATATATTGTACTTGTTTCCACAACAACCAGTACAATCGAATCATCCAAAGTGGTTGTGACAGTTACATAAGTGACAGATGGTTGAATGAATGAATTTGTAGATAATAATAATAATGATGTCAAATAGTTCATCCTTTAGTTAACCAAATGTAATGTATTATTACTTCATTTGTATTAGTTTGTGTTTTTTCTTTTTTTGGTTGCAACTTGTATTTGGCGTCTAAAAAAAAAAATATCTCAAATTTTTAGATTTCGATTTTTTTTGTGTTAGTGCGGTGTACAAGAATACTTCCTAATTTGGGATGACTAAAATGCATGGAGAATTTCATGTCATTGCCAAATTACAAGTTGAAAAATACAAAAAAAAGAACAACCTTTCGAGGAAAGAGGGGGAAGGGGAAAAGGAAGATTTTCAGTAAAGTTTTCCCCCTATTTAATCGGCTAATCAGCTAATCAGCTAATCAGTTACTTAGTAAATCCTTTCCAGAAAGGAGTGAAGTGAATTAAGGAGTAAGAGGGGAGCTGAATTTTTTTGGTGACTATGATTTACAAATTCAAGAAAATAGCAATAGTGTTAGAAGGCTTAATGGAAAAAAATTCAAGGGATGATGAAGTTTGTCATTGATATTGACAAAAATAAGTTCCATGTCATTAAAAAATATTGGCGTACGCAAGTATAAGCCCGAAGAACAATGAACAGTGTACCATTGTGCAGAAAAATAAAAAAAAAAAAAAACTAATGATGGAAGTAGTGGTGGTGGAGTAGGAGGAGTGGAGATTCTTATCTTCCGAACTTGAAATAACCTGAAATTCCGTCAATTAAATCTTGTGTTTTTTTTATTTCGTTCCTTACGCTACATATGAAATCTGTTGTCACCCATCCTCAACAAAGCTTTTTAGGGGGGTGTGCGGTATTTTTCTGGTTCTATTTCAATTTAGTTCCCCATTTGTTGGAAAGGGAACCCAAGTGAAATTTTGCTCAATGGAGTAAAACATGGAATTATGTAGCGGAGTTCTACTCAAACACCCAGCTTACGGACTAACTAAAAAAAACAAAAAATGCACCGTCCATAATTCATTTAGATTGTGTTAAATAAGAAAATATAAAATTTTTGTTTGACAATAGAAGCGTAATTCTTTAGTTCACTTGATACAATATATATTATAATTATAATCTAAAAAGTGAAATTCCTGGCTTTTCGGCCATGGTTTCGATTGTTATCGCCAACCATTCTAGAATCGATAACTGTAGAACAATAGACGACGAACGAACAACGCACGAACGACATTGACGACGAGAGAAGAATATAAACAGATAAAAGCTAATTAACGATGAGAATAAGACGCGTTGTGGGTGATTTGTTTATTGTCAATCAAATTGCCTACAGACACACCCACACTTTGTCAAAAAACATACTAACCCTACACATACACACTTGCGCCTTTAACTGACACATTCATAGACTTCCCCCATTGTTTATGTATGGGTGGGTGTGTTTGTGCGTGGAAACATATCCAAATACCCGTTTGTTTTAGTTATGACCCACGGCGTAACCTGTAAAAAAATCCAAATTAGACAATTCAACAAAAAAAGGTTGAGAAAATAATAGAAGCATAGAGTAATTTTTATTTTATGCCTTGTAGACTATACAACCAAGGCGGTCTTTTAACAATTACTTTGTTCGTAAGATATATGTGTGTGTTTTATGTGATGTTATGTTATGTTATGTATAACAAAGTACGTTATTATTACAATCCCCCCCACTCGACACGTCTTCTTTTGGGCTGAGGTAAACCCCCCATGAGTTTGTAAAAATCTTCCAGACCAACCACTGGAAATATTACACAAGTACAAAAGTGAAATAGTTAAATTGACTATATACCTCTCTCGTAATTTAATGATAAAAAAAAAAAAGCGGGAAAAGAAAAATTTGTGTCACATGATTAAGAATTATGTAAGCTTCTAGTTTATTTATTTACATATCTATATCGTCTAAATTCTCTACACTTATCTCCCATCCACAAAACACCACGGGTTTATCATTCTCTTATCCAGTTAATCCGAAACATTTCTTTTTCAAAATAATTCTGCAAATCCTGGATTGCTCTTTTTGTTCTTTTTTTCCTTAATGAGGCGGTTGTAGATAGAGGGATTACGTAGGAATAGACGGCATTTGATCGACTTCATTTCGAGGACAAGAGGAACAAAAAACATGAGGCAATTGAAACTAGAAACAAAAAACAAGCGAGGCAACGTTTACGATGGAATGATAACATTTAAAACAAATAAAAAAAATCCCTCATATGTTAATCATGATTTGACTTGATTAGGAAACCATGTGTCGTTAATTTGATTTCGATATCAAAAGACAAGAATGTAACAAGACGTGTCGCCCACCCCCACAAACACACACGGAGAGACTCTCTCATTATCAGTAAAAAGATATTACTACCAGTTTAAAGTCATTCCACCCACAAAGTTACATTTAGATACTTTGTAAGATTATTATAATTTTGTGTGAATGTCAAATAATTATTTCACGTAACATTAGAAATAAATAAATAAGAAAAAAAAAATATTCACGAAGTTGTATTTTTTTGTAAGTTGTAAATTCAGCAGATAGTAAGAATAACACATCCACACCCCCATTCAGTAAAACAATTAAATTGAACTAAAAAGAAAAAAAAAGCCATCATTCAATTTAATTTCATTCACCAGGATTATTGAATCTTGTTGTTTTGACGATGTTACAAAAAGAGTAAAAAGTAACACAAAGGACACAAGAGATTTACCAGGAACAAGGCAAGGAGAGAATCAGTGGAAACAGCAAAAAAAGATTGCTGGTTAGGATTTTTTTGTTCCTGGGATTTGGTACACGCCTTTTGCTACACGTCTGAATATATCCATCTCTTAACCTAACTTAACTTAACTACTCCCCCAAGATATAAAGATTGGCGGTTTTGTTTATTACATCATAACACTTTACAAATTGTACACGTTGCTTTCAAGAATAAACAATGAGAAAATGCCTCAACTTGTAACGGCTGGCATTTGTTTTTATCTCCTCTTCTCTTCCTCTTCTCTTCGCTTCACCTTTTTCTTCTCTCACCGGTTACCGGAGCGTTTTTTTTGTTTTATATATTCTCTTTTATTAAAGCACGAACCGGAGGTTTCATGCGTGAATGTTTCGCTTAATTTTTTTTATATATTTATTGTATTTTTCTTCTATCCATTCAATGCACCCAATCACACGTTGGTCAATTTTTCTTCTACTTCTACGTTTTTGGTTCTTTCGTTTAAAAAACAAGAAAAGATAACACATGTAACATCCTCCTCCTCCTCTTCCACCCATATCTCTTACATTCATTGCGCCTGGGAATTAAATCTAAAACTATAAACAATAGATATAGATTTATTTTCTTTGCAAGAATCTTAAGAATTTCAAAAACACAAGAGGGTTTGTCGTTAGTAGCCTCTCTTTTTTGTATTTTGTATTTGCGCTAACCAGAATTATAAACTGTGGGGGTGTAAATTATGAAAGGATAAATGTACCTATGTGTGTTTGTGAGTGGGAGTTCACATGATAAGAATTTGAGACAATGGAACAATGGAGTATAATAATCGAATTTTAACTCCATTTAGAAGATGATACATAATCTACAAAAAAATTACAAAATACAAAATAATATAATACAATGCACGGTAGATTATAATTTATTATATTTTACTTTATTGTCTTATTATTTTGGGTTAAATTCATATTTTTTACATGTTACAAGAAAAACAAGAAACTCCCATAGTAAATTTAAAATTTTTACTCGTCACATCTTATATGTAACTTTCATCTAGCTAATATAGTTCTTGCTATTCAATATTGGTAAGTAACTTATTCTATTTTTTTGGTTTTGAGTTTGAGTTTGAGTTTTTTCTTGAAATATATAAATCATTGCATATTTCCACCATTTAACTTTCGTTTTTTACCCTTCGAGATTATTCCCTGTTTCTATTCCCTTTTCCTTATTCCCCTTTTTTTTAGTATTGGTATATATATAGTTTCATCTTCTCCCTCCTCCTACTCCCCCCACATTTTCCCCCCAGTAATTATATTTTTTTTCTGGCGTTTTTGCTTTCTTTCTTTTTTTTTTTTTTGGCAGTCACTATAGAATAAATACTACTGAGAAGAGACTACCAAATGCTACATTCACCGTCATCATCTTCAAGTGACACCATATGTCTAATATCATCTACACAAGGTATAATACCGCGAGGATGTTTAATGTCATCTAGTTCTACTTCTAGTTCCAATACTTCAATAGTAGCAAGCACCACCAGTAATTCCAATAATGCCCAAGACAGTCAAAATAGTAATACAACTCAAACTACGAACACAACCTCCCCAACTACTTCATTATCTTCAGCTTCAAGTATTCTAAGTAATGTTTATTCAAGCTATAATCCAAGCTCACCTGATTTACAATACATTCAAGTATCCAATGCCACATCCACCAATTACACTTCCAATTTTAGAAAATCTTCATCTTCTTCTCATCAAGATTATCAAGAGATTTGGTTTAATAAATTCAATTCAAGTTTACCTAAGAGAAACAACGGGGTATATATCATTCATACTACTGAACAATTCAACCAATTATTGAATTTCTACTATCAAACTAAATCTAGATTCAATCAGAATTATTCCAATCAATTGTTTCCATACTTGCATGATTTATCTACTCGTGGTCATCAAGACAATTATGTTGATGGTGGTGGCAACAACATGATTGAGATGTTGAATAATGTTGATAATCTAAATTTGAATAATTTTATGTTTATCAAAAGTGATGAAGAAGAAATCGATTCCATTACTCCTGATTTAATAAATACCGTCAAATTACAACAAATCATCAACAGATCATCATCGGGCCAAGGATTAGAGAAATTATCAGTATATCCACAGAAAATCAATGAATCTGATACCAAGATCAACTGCAGGAATTTCAATACTCAATTGAAACTTATGGCTCCATTATCTCATTTCGTTGTATATAATTATTCCAATTCTAATAATGCTGAAGTGTTATCCATCTTGAAGAAAGTCGTCAATACTGATAAATTCATTTATTCTGTTGAATTAGAAAACGATTGGTGGAGTTCGGTGGATGCTAATTATTTCGATAATGATTCTGATGAATGTCTAATCTATAATAATTCCTTCCTCAACAAGTTCTACCCTTTGAATCCTCACCAACAGCAAGAGGATGACGATGGAGAACAATTCTTGACTCATGGAGATCATTTTGTTTCTAGATATCATAGATACGAACAGAATTTAATTTGGAGAATGAGTGGCAATAAAAGAACATGGTTATTTGATAATAAAGTTTGTGTGGGCAATATCCTTGACTACAATGACTTAGTTAAAACCAGTAACAATGAATTCAAATTGATCATTTACTGTGATGATGATGTTAAATCATGTCTGTTTCCATCATTAGACTCCATCCAATGGATATACCATGATTATTCTCAAGGTGGTTCCAATACTTATTGTTTGAAAATCCCCCAATTGGGAGGCACCACTAATTTCGACTTGGTTTCAGTGTTGAATATTTTGAAATTGATTGTCAAGATATCCAAAGTGAATAAAGTTTTCATTGGATCTCATGATGGGTTCACGGGGTCGACAATCTGGTTAGTTTTATTAACGCAATTATTAAATAAACTAATCATTGAAGAATCAATCTTATGTTTAGCCCAACAACATATTAAATTGTTCTTTTTCGATCAGGATTATTCATTATTGCAAGATTTAGAAATCTTTGTCGATTATTTAAACAAACATTTATTACTGGAATTCCCTACTATCATCTTACCTAATAGTTTGAATTTAGATGCTATTGATAGATTTTATTATATCAATCCAATCATTAAACCTCAACCTTATGATTGGTTTACTGATTGTCAAGGTCAATTGAATTTACCTTCCAAAGTTTATCCAAATGTTTATCTCGGTAGTTTATTACATTCAAGTTCTACTACAATCATGGATACTTTCAACATCAACCATATCATATCTATTGATGAATTACCCACTTGGTGGAACAAACATTTATCCAAATATATCCAATTCGATTTCCAACAGAATAGTAATTCCTCCACTGCGGTGGTTCTTAAATCAATTTACAAATACGATAACACCAGGATATATGAAGTTGATTTTGAACAACTAGACCAAATAATCCCCTACAAAATCAAACCCTTCGTCCCATCCACCATAAAATCCCTAATCTACATATATAATCTTCGCGACGATGGCAACGATTCCATATTACCCTTATTATTAGACGCCCCACCATTCATTCACGATAAGATTCTTCTTGGCCAATCACCAACCTCACCAACTTTAATCCATTGTAAAGTGGGTGTGAGTAGAAGTGCCAGTTTGGTGATTGCCAGTATTATGAAACATTTCAGAATTGGATTAATCCAAGCTTATTTCATCTTGAGAATTATTCGGTTTAATATTATTATTCAACCGAATTTGAAGATTTTTTATGAATTGTTCTTGTATGAAGAATACTTGGGCGTGTTTGATCAGTTACAACAGGATGGTGTGAAATTGGTCAAGAAATGGAATTGGGAATTCATCGCGGATGAGATTCATAGGTTGAATCAAATCTATACCTCATAATTAGATCTTTTACCTTTTACTTCTTTCAGTTCATATTACGGTTTTGTTTTTATTTATTTTTATTTTTATTTATTATGTATTTACAATAGTTTTATTTTTAGAGTGCATTATTTATTTTTATCATCATTATTATTATTATTCGAAGTTGTGAGTATCATGAGAAGTTGTTAATTATTTACATAGTTGAAGTATTACTATTACTTAATATACCTAATTTATTTATAATCTACAACATGTAATAATATCTACAATGACTCATTGATGATATCAACATCAACGGGGGTGTAATAATAAATAAACAGATTTACTTTTTTTTATAGGTTTAAGAGGAGATAAGATTGACGCTATGAAGGTATCCTTTTTTTACATGACCCTTTAAATACAAGTTGTGAACACAACCCGATAAGTTTATATTACTTAATTTGATAATTATGGTTGCTCTGATTTAGTGCACCAAACAAAAAAAGACAATCAGAGATCGACGCGTCATGAATATTTGATTGTATTCACAACGACCCTTGCATTAGTAATAGTAATAATAATAATAATAGGCGTCAATGTGTATACTGTGGGGCTATTACCTCCGTCATGAACCAATCCTATTGTTGTTGGGAAGTAAATATACGTAATAATTTATTATTATTTCTCAATTAACTATAATATTGACAATGTATATTTTATTTACTGCAATTTGGGAGCAAAAAATACCCATACGGCCAAGAAATATAAGAAAGGATATAGGACTTAAATTAGAGAGCAATTTCTGATAGACTCCGAACAAGTGGGCATTGGTTGGAGTGGTGTAGATAAGCAGCAATTACCGTTGTTAAGTCCATTCAATAAGACATGATGCGGCAGAATACTTGAAGGATATATTAGGGTACCATGTGGGCAAATGATTACTAATTTATTGAAATAGGTCATTTAAAATAAATTATTAATTTAAATTGGTTGTTGTGGATGTAACAGAATGAACTAAAATTGTGGGACCCTGGTTTTAATATTTTCTTATTTTTGAATTTAGGTTGGTATTATTATATTACGATAATATACTAACCATTTCAACTGTAGACCCAATCAGATCATTTTATTTGATCTCTATGTATTAATTAGTGGTATGGTAATGGTTCTTAAACAACCAGCCATACGCTAATCTGGCCCTACGCTACCACTACGCTAGCCCTACGCAAGAGACAAAAACGTGTCGTGTAGTTTGGCTTGGGTTCGTGTGGAGTAAACTTTAACGTGAACAAAAAAAAAAATATTCATACCAGAACCTAGTACTACAGTAGAAGCAACAATAACCACTATACCAGTATAAAATGTCTAAAAACTCGATTCAAAAAGTTGTCAACGCAAGTATGTTAAAAAATACACGTTACAAATAACAACAACACCCTCACATAAAGCGCAATTAAAACTAACTTGTACTTTTTTTTTATTTTTATAGTTCAAAAATTTTATCCAATTGCTTTAGCAGACAAGACATGGGATAATACAGGATTATTAGTTGAATCAAGCAATACCCACGAGGTGCCTAAAATCCTCTTGACAATCGATCTAACCCAATCTGTTACAGATGAAGCAATTGCTAAAAAAGTCAATTTCATCATAGCTTATCATCCATTTATTTTCCGTGGTTTGAAATCCATCACTTCCAATGACCCACAACAAAGATCTTTAATTAAATTGATCCAAAATAACATCAATGTTTATTCTCCTCATACTGCTGTTGATAGTGCCAAAGGAGGTGTCAATGATTTTTTAGTTGACGGGATAACTAAAGGTTATAAAATAGAATCATCAGTTCCTATTGAAAAAGATTCTAATGAACCAGATTGCGGGATGGGCAGATTCGTCACCTTGGAAAAACCAGTTGGATTACATGATTTGGTAGCTAATGTGAAATCCCTGTTGGGTTTGAAACACGTGCAAGTAGCCACTCCTTCCAACAAAGACAAAGGTATAAGTACAATTGCAATCTGTGCTGGATCCGGAGGTGGTGTATTCAAGAATGTTGAAGCTGATTTATATTATACTGGAGAATTATCCCATCATGAAGCGTTATTTTTTAAAGAGCTGGGATCCAGTGTTATTTGCTGTAACCATTCAAATACAGAAAGAGCATTTTTGAAAGTTATTCAAAAACAATTACAAGATGAATTGCAAATTGAGCAAGATCATGTATTGATTAGTGAAACTGATAAAGATCCTCTCGAAATTTGGTAGAATTGTTAAAATTTGTATACATATACACGACTCCATCTTTTTTTCCGAAAATTCTTTAAAGTTTGTCTGCGGATTTCTTGAAATCTTTCAATCTTTCAATCTTATCGTTTTTCTCTTTTGTCTCTCTTTTGTACTAAATTCTTATCAGACAACTCATCCCACCACAGTCCATCACCACCACCATCATAAAAGATGGTGAACCAATCATTTTCAAATGGCATACCAGATAAGAAACAACCAGCTATCAATATCTATGACTTGCAAGGTACAGTCCCATCATATAACGTCAAATCAACTATAGTTGCATGTACTGGAACTCCATATGTTTTCCTATATGGTGGATTTGATCAATATGATGAACTAGATAGCAATGTTTACTTATTAGACACCACCACCATGACATGGGAAATAGATAACAAAGTAGAAGGGTTGTATAGAGAGGGACACCTGGCCGTGTACATCGGTAATGGAAATGTATTAGTATTTGGTGGGTTACCTTTTGAAGATGAAGCACCGAGCACGGCAAGTACCATGGGAGAAGTGAAAAACGATAGTCTTATGATGATTTATAACGTGTTTGATAAAAAATGGATCGGACCTCCTTTATTTGCCCTTGATAATTGTCCCAGTCCAAGATCGAGACACGCGTGTTGTCTTAGTGAAGATGGATCCAAGATGTATATTAGTGGAGGGTTGGTGAAATCTACTCCCTTGGATGACCTTTACATTTATGATTTGGTGGCTGGTACTTGGCTGGGACCGTTTGATTTTGTACATAGATTTGACCATACCATTTTGGCTTATAAGGATCGGTTATTCTCGTTTGGTGGGTTGGATAAAGATATGAACCACGTCAAGTCGATTTTTTATTATTCGTTGAAATCGTTACTTATCGGTGAAGTATATTTGAATACGGGACGTTCAGGAAGGGTTTTATCTAATGAAGTTCCCGTTGTTTTACCCAGTATAATAAACCCAAGACTTTGTTTGAAAGTGAATTTACCGTCATGGAATTTCCCCAATAATAAACTTACCATCTCGTGTTTTGATCTTGGTGATTTTGAAACCACTGAGTTGGTGACCCAAAATACCCTTGATTATTATTTTCAAACTACAAAACAGGGCCAAGAAGAAAATGAATGTGATTGGAAGTCTGTATTCATAAATCATCAAGGGAAGTTGTATTTCTTGGGTAAGAAAAAGGAAAAGGATACCTCTGCCTTTGGTGCATTCCTACATACTGTTGGCAACTTCACTGTCGTAAACAACAATAGCAGTCCGAACAACAGCCAAAACATAGATCGCGATGATGAGGAAGATGATATCCCCAATGAAGAACAACAATCTCATAAGTTAAACTTTATGTTGGAAATCAGCATGAATGATTTTGGTATCCCACATAATCAAGAAAACTCGTTATGTAAAGATTACCTCAACTTACTAATGCAACAACAATTTACCGATTTCGAAATAGTTTGTTTGGAGAATGAAGAAGCCAAACAGATGTATGAAAACCAAGAACAAACATACCCTACAAAGTCGATTCTTGTGCATAAGACTGTCTTACTAGCAAGATGGTCCCATTTCCAAAGAATGTTATCCACGGGGATGAATGAATCTATTGAAAACAAAATGTTTTTACCAGAACCGTATATCCGAATCAAAGCACTTGTTTACTACTTATACGTGGGATCTATTGACTTTGATGTTAAATTCGATGAAGATGTGACGATCCTTGAATATACTGGATTGCTTGTATTAGCAAACATGTATGAATTACGAGATTTAGCTAACCTAGTGACCAAGAAATTGCTCCAATTGTTTAGTTATTTTCAATATCGATTTGATGATACTAATGAAGAAAACATCGCTATGCTATTAAAAATCTGGCGAGATTTGGCTTTTTCAGAAGAGAAAACATTCATTACTAAAGTAATCGATATGGTTAAAAAGAAATGGTCTATAATCACTCGATCCACGTATTTTTCAAATCTAAGTAAAGTGGAAATCGTTAGATTATGTCAAGATTCAACTGAGGATAAAATAACTACCATCAAGTCTCCTTATGGGTCTGCTAATTCTATTGATACTACTGATGCGCTTAACTTGACACCAACAAGAGCACGTGCTCATTCTCCTTTTATTATTGATTCACCTGCAAATCTCCCTCATCCTTTCACTGATCTGTAAGTAAATAAGTAAATAAATAATTGTATATTATACGGGTAATGAGTTACTTGATTCACTCTTAGAATATATCATCTATGAAATTATTAATAACGTCACCTATGGCTTCAACACCATCTCCAACACCTTCTATTATATCCTCCACAATCTCACCAAACCCTTCATGAACTTTAGTTGTTGCTGTTGTTGTCACTGTCACGGGATTGTTTCCAGATTTTGTAGATATAAAATCAGTAGGTTTAGGTAATTTTGCGGTAGTGAATGAAGAAATCGTCGACTCTTCAGATTTCATATCTTCCAAAGGATGTTCATTTGTAGGTATTTGTTCTTGTGGTTGTTGTTCTTGCTTGCCTTTTCTCCAAAGTAGGTCAAACGTGGCGTTATTTCTAACAATATGATCGATTTCAAATGATACATTAGGAAAATCTAATGTCTCCACCCAATCATCATCTAATTTATTATCCATAATTTCATGTACACGACTTCCATTATTAGGAGCCGGGATTATGTTCAACGTATCACAAATGACATTGTAAATTTGAGTATTTTGGAATGGTTTTATTTTCAATGGTTTGTTTTTGAAATATGGTCCGAATCCTAAGAATATGGCCCTCATTAATAAATGCTCATTATCGTATCCATGTACACCCTTAGGTTTATATTCATTATTATTATCTTCCATTTGTTTACGCGTGGTTATTGAGTATCCAACTTTGGGGAAGATCCATATCGGTGCTAATCGGTAATTAAATTGATGATCATGTAATTCACCACCAAATTGATATTTTTTCGGGATATCTTCAACTTTATAAATTTCATAATTAGATTTTATATCTGAATCTAGTTTGTTATTGAAATTTTCTTGAAGTTCATTGTAAATCTCATCAATGGTGAATTCAGATTTAGGTCTTAATCCAAATAATGGCCACCCATCAATATGTTCAATCTTTTCCAAATCTATCAAATCATCAAGATAAAGCAATCGATCATTTGAAGTAGGCGCCATTCCATGATCACTAACAATAATAACATTCACAATATCATCAAGATTTCTCTTATGTAATTCCTGCTTTAGCAAATCCAAGAAATTGTCAACATAAGTCAACGCATCAGTTAGGTTTTGACCAGAAATCCCATATTTATGACCAAATTGATCAATTGTAGGAACATAGGTAAGGATCAACTCTGGTCTTTCAGTAATAGATTCACGATCTAACCATCCCATAACTCGATCAACTTTACTAGATAACAATTCTGATCCATTATATCTATCGAAATCTTCTTCTGGCCCAATATGAGGCACTTCTGATCCGGGCCACATATGAACGGCGGTTTTGATATTTTGTCGTTTTGCAGTAGTCCATATTGGTTCCCCACCTTGCCAGAAATCAGGATCCAATCCACCAATTTTTGGGTTTGTATTAATAAATTGTTTCTTGAGTAATGGATCATAAAACGTGTTCCCCACAATACCATGTTCCGATGGATATAACCCAGTAATCAATGTCCAATGATTAGGGAATGTCAGGGATGGGAAACTTGGTGTCATGTATGGAGCTCCATAATCATTCTTCATAATGTTATGCATGGTGGGGGTATCTAATGGGTTTATATAATGTGGATGGAAGCCATCAAGAGATATCAAAATAGTGGTTTGATGGAAATCATGAGTAGAATTGGAATACACGACACGAGTACTATAATATGGTTGATCTGACAGCCAATGTTGGCCATTATAAATATAATACCCCATTGTCAATACACCCATCAATACAAAAAATATAGTTCCCATAATGGTCCTATCTTTAAGTTTCTTCTCTATTGCCTGAATTCTATAATCTCGAAGATCAATAGGAGGATCATGTCTATTCTCGTCAAGTTCTCCATCTGTTTCACTTGGTGTGTCAGTATCGATATCAAAACGCAGCACCATCTCATATTCATTAATACCAGGTGGTGCCGCGTTCATTAGAAAACTCCTTAGTTTTGAAAATATACCTAGTTGGTCTTGTTGTCCTTGTTGTTGTTCTGTAGTAGCCGTGTTTTCATAATCTAAAGAATCTAGAAACGTGGGTGCTCTTGGTTGAGTATTGTTATGTGACTGTTCAGAAAAGATAATATCATCTTCTGGATCATCCATATCTGTTATGGGAACATCAACAGCATGAGGTTGTGGATGTGACATTTCTTGTGATTGTTATTTGGGTGTTATGGTACAGTCTGAGATAAAGAGGAAATTTGAGGTGTTTTTATTTTTATTTTTTTTTTATTATCTAGGGGATGAATTCTATAAATAATATTCGTGTACTTTTGGTATAAAAATATCTCTCACTGCAAGTTCGAATCCTGTCGTAGTTTATTTGCAATCAACTATTTTTTTTTCTTTTCGTTGTTTTTGTTCGTCTCCTTTCGTAATCAATAATTTTTCAACACTTCTGTTACGTTATTTTTTTTGATATTTCGTATTAATCATCCAAACAAATGGTGGAGTTTATTAAATATAAAGGATTTGATCATGTATGGCAATATTCAGGACCATGGTTATACTATCTAATTGGTCTTTACCTTTGTTTACCCATAATTGCCTATCAAATACTACCATGGTTATTCCATAAACGTAAGGCAAGCAATCGTAAAATGATATCCATATTTGTCTTGGGAGATTTGGGACACTCTCCAAGAATGTGTTATCATTCTAGATCATTCAGTAAATTGGATTATTTTGTCAATTTATGTGGATACATAGAAACCGAACCTCCCCATGAAGTGATCGATGATGTCAATATTGATATAGTACCTATTCAAATCATTAAAAACACTAATAGTCTACCATTTGCTTTGTTTGCCTTAGTGAAAATCTACACTCAATGTAAACAAATATGGAAAATATTATGGAACACAAGAGGTACTGATTACATCATGATTCAAAACCCTCCAAGCATTCCCTTATTACTCGTGATTATCATATTCATCAAATTTTTCAGTCGTGAAACCCAGTTGATTATAGATTGGCATAATTTGAACTATACCATTTTGAATTTAAGGTATAACAATTTAAACCATCCGTTTGTTAGAATTGTTAAAATTTATGAACACTTTTTAGGACATTTCGCCGACTTGAACATAACAGTTACCAAAACCATGAAGAAATTCTTAAATAAAGAATTTGGATTGAAAAAATCGAAAATTGTTACATTGTATGATAGACCAGGTGAACAATTTCAACCAATTTCAACCAAGGAAGAATTCACCACCACACATGACTTGTTCAAAGATATTGATACCCAAAAATATAAAATATTAATCAGCTCCACATCATTTACTCCAGACGAAGATTTTAATATTCTCCTCGATGCCTTGAAACAATATGAAGGTATTTCGAATACTCCACCAGTGCTTTTGATCGTGACAGGAAAGGGGCCATTGAAAGAGAAATTCTTGGAGACTGTTGAAAAATTGAAATTTACATCTAAAATTATTATTAAAACTGCATGGCTATCATCCGAAGATTATCCAAAAGTATTGGCATGTGCTGATCTAGGAATTTCATTACATACTTCTTCAAGTGGGATTGATTTACCTATGAAGATTGTGGATTTCTTTGGATGTGGTGTACCTGTGATTTCACTTGATTTTCCTGCCATTGATGAATTGGTGAAACATGGTGTTAATGGTTTGATCACCAACAATGAGACTAACTCTGCAGATGAAAAGAAAAACTCCGATTCATCCAAGCTAGTATGCAACCTAATCAGTGACGTGTTTACTAATGAGAAGCTTTTATCTACTATTAAAGAAGGTGCCATGGAAGAAAGCAAACTAAGATGGGATGAAAATTGGCGCAAAGTATTAGGACCTAAATTTGAAGTCAAACACTAACTCTCTACCTATATAAATATACTCATAGACTCAATAAATATGATTTAATTTCATTCAAGTACTCTTCTGTATTTTCATCTTTCATTTTCCCTGGAGTTGCATTGTTTTCTGTCCAGAATTGAAACCCATCCTTTTCATAAGCATCTAACTTATCATGCTCTGGAATAAGATCCCATGAATCGAGATCTGGTGCCTGAAGAACTTTACCGGTGATATATGTCCAGCATTTGGCTGTCTCAGTATGGTTATACCCACCACCACCAAGAATCATTGTTGGTGTGTTATTGAATTTCGTTAATATTTGAGTAATAACATCAGCGTATCCTTTAATACTCATATTCCATTCCTTGTGTTCATCTGTAGATAAACCATCGCAGCCAGCTTGGATAACAATACTCTTAGGTTCAAACTTTTCCATCAAGGGAATAACAATCTCATTAATTATCCACATCATACTATCATCATTCAACCCTTTACGAGTAGGTATATTAAACGTATTCATACTGGAACTTTTCAAACTTCCTGTTCCTGGAAACACCCCAATATCGTATCGATGAATGGAGCAAGTGGCAATTTTCTTGGAAAACTTGAACCCATTTTCAACTCCATCTCCATGATGTAAATCCAAATCAAGATAAAATACAGAACCAAGATTTTTACGAAGTGTATTCATGGATAGTATAATATCATTAATGTAACAAAACCCAGATGCTCGTGATTTATGACAATGGTGCCGTCCTCCATACCAATTGATCCCAACAATTTGATCAGTATCTCTATATTCCTTGTATCTATCAATTATTGTCTTTGCTGTGAGTATGCTTGACCCTGCCGTGAGCTGTACATATTGGTCCATTGATGGAAATGGATAACAGTCGTACACTAACCCAAATTGATCATCAAGTTTAGTCAAGTTGTTTTCTTCTTCTTCCTCTTCGTGGTGGGATTCATCTCGGGGTAGTAATAAATGATTAATGAATTCTTCACTGTGATAAGAAGTAAGTTCTTTTATCAGACATGGGTACACTTCAATTATCCCATTACATAGTTTTTCAAGACTATATGCTTTGATTAGTTCATAGATCAAGGACTGTCTTCCCTTGTTGGACGGGAGTAGATCGCATATTTTAGTAGCTGTATCTGAGGATGTTAAATAAACTCGTCGTTGGTTTGTTGTCATCGGTAGTGAGGAGGAATTACATGTTAGTTTATTTTGTTCATATTTTTTTTTTTTTGGTTGAATTTTTGTACAAAAACCTATAAAAAATATACAAACAAAAATATCAATCCTTTATCGTAATTCTTCGTTTTTGACAATATTCTGTAATCAATGGCTTTATTTTATTGTCCAATTGTTTATTCCAATCATCAATACCTTCTTGTTTAAACACTCTATCTTCATCAGCCAAACCACTTTGACATGACAACACACTTTGATGATATTCCAATTCCAGTTTGATTTTGTTAATCAACACCAACACTCTATTCAATTGATTTTGTTCTAACATATCACTAATATACTTACCAAAACTTATCATATCCTCTTCATGTGGACCCGCTTGCTCAAATGAAGAAACCACCCAGTCATCAACTCTTTGGTGTATCTCTCGATCTGAGATCGGTTGATTGAAAAATAAAGGGTCTCGTACCAATTTCTCCTGTTGTTTGATCCATTCACTAGTAACTTCATCTACTTTCACTCTACTTTCATCAATTTTCTTGGCTAATTTGTCCTTCATAGGTGCTAAATCAAACTTTTTGATTTTTTTCCTATACTCCACATCTTTCAAAACCGACTCCCTAATGGATGATGGCAACTCATTGATAATTGAAGAATCATATGATTGTGACTCCTGATACATTGGTTGTGGCTGCGGTTTCTCTTTCAGTGGCAGTACAAATACTGGTTGTTTCTTTGGAGGTGAAGCTGATTTCTTCCGAGGCGATTTCTTGGGTGGAGGTGAATCAACCACACGAACGTATCTGGGAGCATTGCCTGTATTTGTGGGTAGTAATTGTTGCATATACGTCTTACCCTTTGTGGGACTGTTGTTATTACTATTATTAACACTATTGTTATTCCGGTATTGTAGTAGCCCACGTCGTCTAAGTTCAGCTTTCAACTCCAATCTAATATCATACGGTAATGCTTCAAGAACTTCCCAGTCAATATTTTCGATATTCAGATATGGGTCTAATGAAGGAGTCGACGTCTTGGTTGACTTTGTTGGCGAATTCTTATTTAGGAGTAGTCTTTCAATAGGTTCAGACTTCAATGGTGAAGTCTTCGTCTTTGTCCTTGTCTTAGTCTCAGATTTCACTTTAGTTGCCATTTGTTTCAACTCATCGTTTATACGTGATTTATCTTTGGTTTTGGCAAATGGTAACACCATCTGTCGATTGCTTTTCATCGACTCTGCGTCTTTCAATTTGGTCATTGTTATTGAAATACCACGCAATTCCTTAATTGGTATATTCGTCGACCGATAAAGCAGTTTAATTTCATTCCCAATAATTCCCCAATCGTTTGTCGCTACACCTAGCCTCGACGACTTATTCACATGGTCACAGTAGCCCATACCTAAGAATTTAGCTGGATTCACAGGCGCAGAAGCTGCTCGTTTGGCTAATCTCAACGATATATTTGAACCACAAATCCCTAATGATACAAGTCTCTGATACAACTCTTTGGCAAGTCTGATAAAGAAATCATCCAACTCTTCAATGGTGTCAAATCGTATACCAAAATTAACATCCACTGAAACGGACTTCCTACCAAGCACAGCTTCTGGATTCTTAGTATCAATTTCAATACTAGTGTCATCAACGCCCCTCGCATATTCAAATAGTTTGGTCCCAGTTTTCTCTCCTAGCAATTCAATCAACAGTTGTTTTGACAAATGGAGAATATCGTTGATTTGTGGCTTGTCTGAGATTACATGTTGTTGTAATTTTTCTAAAATCCCATGACTGAAACCAGGTAGATCTCGTATCGGTACAGTCCGTAAGAACAGTTCCACGACACCAAACAACTGAAATTGACCATTGGGTTTAGCTCGTCGAAGAGCTAATTTTGCTAATAACACATTAGTGGAGGCACCAACACTTACTGAACACTTTGTCATGTTGTACACATCCTGACGAATTCTTCTTGACAACTCTTCAACAACTGAATTCAAGTCCCCGATTTGACCATTACAATATGAAGTTGCATCCACCAACACTTCATCAATCAGCACAGGGAATATAGAATCAAAGGATTTACTGGACAACAAATAGTTATAGAATTCACCTGAGTATTTTTCATAGCTTTCAAATGCATAGGGTAGGATTATCAAATTTGGACACATTTTCCTGGCTTTACCTAACCACATACCATTCTTCAACCCAAAACTTCTCGCCACGTAGTTACAACTTGCAATGTCAGATGTTTTGCCTCCATGCGTTACAGCAATTGGTTGTTTATTAATATCCAAATCCGGACGTAGTAAACATGAAGCTGTGGCAAAGAAACAGTCAAAATCAATATGCATAATAACTTTGGTTTTTTCAGAATCAAGAAATGGATTCTCACACTTTGGTTGTGATCGGTGCATTTCTTCCTTAACGATCCTTCTTAAGAATTTCAATCTTAAATCTGATTTCCACATACTAAGATGATGCAATCTTGAGTTCTGGAAAAACCCAGTTAAGAAATCTGGATGTCTTGCATCTAGTACTAGTTTGTTATTGACTTTGTGTACTCCTTTTAGGTCACCAGATAACTCACCTTCATATACAGGTAGTTCTCCATCATCATCGTCGACTTCTCCTTCTACTTCGCCATCACCTTCACCTTCTACTTCACCTTCTCCTTCATTTTCAGACTGTTCTTCCTGTTCCCCTTCCTCTTCTTGCTCCTCCTCAATAGGTTTATGTTTAGCAAAGTCGAGTCGTTTTTGATTATATGCGACTTCTGTAATCAACCTATACTCCTTCCAATCCAAAAGTTCTTGTTTTGACACAGAGTCAACTATCCATTGTGGCCTAACAACTTGACAATTCTTATATTCAATGTTTTTCCGTGGAGTCAACCTATCACATACAATATGGGTACAACTCGACTTGGTCACAAGATAACTGATAAATTTCCCACCGTGCAAAATCACCAAGCGATGAATTTCACTATTTGAAGGTTCAGTATGGCCATTTACATATATTGAACAACCTTTGAAAATTTGTTTTGGTTCGCTTTCTATATTTTGCAACTTGCGTCTCTTCAAATCCCACTTGACATAGTCTTCGTCTTGTTTCTGTTGTTTCAAGTGTTTTGTTCGGAAATAAGTACCATAATCACCAAATTTATGGAGTTCACCCACAGATTTTTCAGCTCCTTCATCACTGGATGCGTCGTCATCTTTCTCCTCAACAGTTGTTGTAGTGGTGGTGATACGCGTCGCAATATCTGTACTTGCACCTATATTGATGATCTCATCATCCAAGCCATCGTTGAACGGATCAGAACTGGTATTACCATTAAATGACGAGGACTTCTTAGGTGTAGAAGCTTCTTGGAAGGAAGAATATCTGGGTAACTCCTGTTGCTGGTTTTGATTGCCTTCATTTTGTACGTGAGACATGAGATCGTTATTATCAAGTGACGTCAAGAAATCCTGGTTCTGGGAAGTCTCAGTAATATCCGCATTCGTATTATCTGGGCTGTTTCCATTATTATCCATGAAATAAAACCTGCTTCTTTTTAGTGGAAAGAATAAAAGTGTATCTGATGGTTGTGTGTGTATAGCAGTATCGGTGCGTGTACAACGGTTATGGCAAGTATAAATCATGAAAGGACTAAAAATAACCGGTGGTCGTGCATGTGTGCACGTTTTTTTTATTTTTATTTTTATTTTTTTAGTTAGTTTGAGAATTTCAAATGACAACAAACAAGATCACTTTTAAAATTGTAAACGAATTTAATTTATATTTTTTTTTTTGTTTGCTAAACTTTTTCTTCTTTTATTTAATTCATATTCACACCCAATTATTTGAATTTCTAGATAGGATTTAACGGATTATATTCAAGAATGGTATGTTCCACATTACCAGAAAGATCTGAAATCACCAACATAATGGTTCTCATTGATCAAACTCCATAGACGACGTTTTTGTTTTTGTTTATAAGTTTGAGTTTCCTTTTCGGTTTGAGATTGGTGTGATTCAGAGATATGTCCATTGAGAACATTTTTTTTTTACTAACAACGTGGGGGACGAGGGGGATGAAACCCCTTTCCAATTACTTATTAGGCTGAAAAATTATCTGAGCAACAAATTGCTGAATTCAAAGAAGCTTTCTCATTATTCGATAAAGATAGTGATGGTAAGATCACCACTAAAGAATTGGGTACTGTTATGAGATCTTTGGGTCAAAACCCATCTGAAAGTGAGTTACAAGACATGATAAACGAAGTTGATGTTGATTCCGATGGATCTATTGATTTCCCAGAATTCTTAACCATGATGGCAAGAAAGATGAAGGATACCGATTCAGAAGCCGAAATTGCTGAAGCTTTCAAAGTTTTTGACAGAAACGGTGATGGTAAGATCAGTGCTGCTGAATTAAGACACGTCTTGACCTCGATTGGTGAAAAATTATCCGACGCTGATGTTGACCAAATGATCAAAGAAGCTGATACCAACAATGATGGTGAAATCGATATCCAAGAATTCACCCTGTTATTAGCTGCTAAATAAACGACTATTTTTTATTGAACGAATATATTATCTGATATACCCTTACTTTACCACTCCCACACCCTTATTTTTTAATTTTTTTTTTTTTTTTACAAATCTCCATATCCTTTTGTCAATGTGATATCTGTTATCATTTTATTACAATGTTATCGTCAGGTTATTGTTGAAAGTTGAGGACATGTTGCTTTATTTTTGCCACTTACCAGAGTACTTGCAAGAGCAAACCAGCAATTCCCTTGACTGTGATCATGCTGGATTTCTCTTATTCATTTATTCAGTATAGTTAATATATGTATAGTTTTTAATTTTACGTTTTTGATTAGGTTTTATTAATGTTGGTGGAGTTGTTACGTCTCACACACACACAAAAAAAAATGTATATACAAAAAAAAACATAGATCCAGACAACCATTAGACATACCACCAACGATTACAGAATTGACCATTATATATGAACAATATGGACTCTAAAAGACCATCTCGAAGTGGCAATTCACTGGGGAGGTATATTCCTCCCCATAAATTGAGATCACGAACCGCAAGTAATGACAAGCCCAAGGCAACATCAGATTCAAGTTTTAATTTAAGTGCAGATGAGAAAGAAAAAGCCAAACGAAGACTTTCAAGGTTTTCAAAACCGAAATCACCACCAAAGACAGAATACGGGTTGCTAAGTAGAGGAGACGACACCAGACTACGGGATAATGAACAGGACAGATTAGAATTCTATTCACGAATACTATTTCGTTTCATCCATTTTTGCTCCAACAATTCCCCAAGCACCTTGCATGACAGTCTAGCGAAACTCATCAGTGAAGACGAATTCAAAACTGCAGATTCACTGGAAATATTGGGAGAGAACAAGAACCGCGAGATTACTATGGATTCAATACTAATGTCACTCCGGAAATTAAGGGAAGCTTTGCTAAGGAACCCACCAAGTCCTTTCCACAAGAAAGTGTTTATGTTTTCCGTTAGGATTTCGTCAGTGTTTGGCCATTACCAAACGTATATACCAAGCATCAATTATTTGTTGCGATACAAGGATGAACTAGGGTTATCAGATCAAGAGTTTGAGGAAATCACCACTATATTGATTCTCCATCTTGTTCATGTCAATGAGGATATACCACAGGCTATAAGTCTCTATTTCAAATATGTGCCTCAGAGAAAGGAGATACTTAGTATCATACACAGCTGGATTCATAAGAATTATTACCAGTGGATCAAGATTTACAACGAGGAACGCAATGATTCGGTGTTGGCAATGATGAAACTTGGATATGATAAGATGGTGCTCAATTTGATAAAAGGTGTTACTTGTTTGTATTATACCATTCTGAAAGTAGACTTGGAGGAGAGTTTTTTACCCCACGAACTAAAATTTGAAGATCTAGTTAGCAGGTACAAGGTAGACTGGAAACTTGATGAAGATGGTAAAACTGTGATCATAAGACAACGAAGAGTGAAAACAACTAAGTTAGTAGAAAAGTAGGAGATGTATAGATGTACCACACACTTTGATACAGTTGCCTTATAAAAATATCGAAAAAATAAACAAATAAATAATAATGATTTTACACCCAAGTTAACAACTATCACCACACGAACAGCGAGCGAAAAAATAGAAAAATTAAAAAATCCTCAGAAGCAGAAACAGAAACAAAAAAAGAAAAAAAGAAAAAAAGAAAAAAAAATCAAAACCACTCAGTCAGAAACCAAAAAAAAAAAAAACATAATAAGAACATCGTTGATACCGTTTAGATAAGCTCCCCCTCACTTTTTCCCATTTTACACTTTCATATATATCTATTACTTTATACGTCACATAGAGCGTTATAATGTCCAATACAAACCCTTCCAATGAATCACAATCGAAACTTCCTGATACAATTAAGATAGATGACATAACCTCGGGAAAAATAGACCCACAGTTGATATACGATGAAATAGATCGATTGAAAGCTGAGATAAACATCTTGCGAAATGACATGTCACTATTCCTCAAGGCGTTAGCAACTATACCAACAAACCAATCGCAGTTAGAGTATTACAAGTTGGTGGTGTCACGATTGAAGACGGTGCAGGTCAGTATCCGAGAGTATTGTGACAAGTATAATAAATTATTGCCGATAATCAACCTTGCTCAGATCAAACTAGGTCACGAAGTAGAGGCTCCACCACCAAACAAGATCAAGTCTGAAGCATCAACTACCAATAATACACCAAATATGGGGACTCGGACAACACCAATCATGCCCCACAGTGCGGCACCAACAAATAATAATGCTACGGCTGGTGGTAATTACCAGAATCTGACCAACCCATCTGGAAAACCACCCCGGAAGAACTCGAAAAAGGGAACAATGAACAACAAAGGCATGGGATCAACTGCATCTCAGCTGATTGTGATTTAACAATGCTTTCTTTGTTATCTTTTTGTTTTTGGGTCTTTTTGGACGTATTCTTTTATTATTAAACCATTACCAGTATCATTTTGTATTATTCAAACACTTTTCCTTTCTTTCTTTCCTTTCTTTTTATTTTCTTCTTCAATATACAGCAATTTCATGGTTGATTTAAGTCAAAGATACTTCTTGGTTACATGTAACAGTTGCTCTAGGACGTATAAACTGCGCCAATCCTTGTACTATATTGAAATGGACACGACTTAATAAAAGTTGCTATTGCATCAAGCAGGAAAAAAAATAATGATAAACTCCTCTTTGCCTAATAACAAAAAAACACACACACACACACTTAAAGGCGGCCGGAGCCGCGACCGTAGCAAACAATATGCAACCAACTCCCGAATAAATCATCACCTTACCTCTTTCTTCTTATTATTTTTTCAACACACACATATTCAACATACAATATACTATTCACTTTATAGATCAATTACAATTCATATCTACCAATGTTTGAATCACTAGTAGCCACTTTACTAAATCGAGTATTGGGTTCATATATAGAGAATTTCGATACCAACCAATTGAATATCGGGATCTGGAGTGGTGATGTCAAACTAAGGAATCTACGTTTGAGAAAAGAGAGTCTTGATAAGTTCAGATTGCCAATCGATGTTAAGTTTGGTCATTTGGGAGAATTGACATTGCAAATCCCTTGGTCCAATTTAAAAGGTAAACCAGTGAAAATCATCATTGAAGACTTATACTTGCTTGCCTCCCCTATTATTTTACAAGATTTTGATTTGGAGGAAGAAGAAAAGAGAACACAAGCACTTAAAAAGCATAAATTGGACCAATTGGAAAGTTTCTTAGAAGCTAAGACTCAGGAATTGGGAACTGATTTGGAGAATGAAACCTTCGTTGAGTCGTTGCTTACTAAAATTGTGGATAACCTTCAAGTCACCATTAAAAACATACATATTCGATATGAGGACGATTCATTGTTAACTGAATCACCTTACTCCATTGGGTTCTCGTTGGATGAATTATCAGCTGTATCAACTGATGAAGACTGGGTACCTTCTTTCATAAATATAACCCAGTCACTTACCAGGAAATTGGTTACTTTGAAAAATCTTTCTTGCTATATGGATACCCACGAGACCGATTTATATTCACACCTTAGTCGAGATGACATATTGAATGCTTTCCAACAAAAAATTGCCGAAGTGGAATACCTCCTTAAACCGGTTACAGGTGACGGTAAGATCACCGTGCATAAATTGGGGACCACAGAGAAAATTCCACACATTGATTCGGATTTGTTTTTTGAGGAGTTCGGGGTTGAATTGAATTCTCAACAGTACCAGGATTTATTATGGACAGCATCTAAATTCCATTGGTTCATGAAGACAGAAAAATTTAGAAAATTTAGACCGAAATTGCCACCAAGTGAAGCACCCAAGGCATGGTTCAAGTATGCTGCGGAGTCTGTTTTGAATGAAATCCACGAACGAAATTACAAGTGGTCATGGGCATATTTTGAGAAACGTAGAGATCAAAGAATCAAATATATTCAATTGTGGAAACAGGTGCTTAAAGGGGATATCACTCCAGAACAACAGAAAGAGTTGGATGAATTAGAAAAGGAGTTGCCTTACGATGATATCAAACTCTACCGTTCTTTAACGAGAAACGAATTGAAGAAAAGCAAACAAAAAGTATCCTTGTACAATACACCTTCGAGAGCACATGCCACTAGCCAAGCCACTGGTAATGCAGGAGGAAGTGGTGGTGGTGGTGGATGGTTTTCCAGTTGGTGGGGAGGTGGAGGTGGTGCCAACAACAACAATAAAGTTACACCTGCTACCGACAACAAGGACGAAGACGACGAAAAAGAAACCGATGGTGTTGATAATGAATCAGATGGTGACAATGTTGAAAACAAAGCCATTGATTTATCGTTGACTGATGAACAAAGAAAAGTACTTTATGATGCTATCGATTATGATGAGAATTCATCAACTGCTATTGATGTTCCAAAAGAATGGGTGAAATTGAAAGTAGCAGCTAGATTGGCTAAAGGAGGATTGACAATCAAACATGGGAAATCATCCAATTTGGCAGAAGTTGTTTTCGAAGGGTGTCTGGCCAAGTTCTTAGAACGTCCTGACTCTTTCTTGACTAAATTCCAGATGGATGAATTCAGAGTTGTGGATGGAACGGGAACAACATTATACAAACATATCGTGAAAGTTCAAGAAAGTGCCAGTAGTGACACCAACAATGATGATGAGAACGATCCGTTCCTACAATTTGCATTTGAGAAAAACCCACTCGATGGATCAGCTGATTCAAGTTTAACAGGGAAATTGAAGTCAATGACTATTTACTACAATCCAAAGTTTATTGAAGAAGTTGTAAAGTTCTTCACACCTCCAAAGATTCATTTAGATACTGTGGGGGCAATCATGAATGCTGCTGAGTCTACCGTAGAAGGGTTGACTTCACAGACGAGAATGGGATTGGAATACGCCTTCGAAGAACATAAAACAATAAATGTAAAGTTGGATTTGCAGACACCATTATTGATCCTTCCATTAGATCCATCAAGCCATAAGTCGCCCGTGGCTATTCTAGATGCTGGTCATATCAGTGTTGTTAGTGATTTGGTCGACAAGTCCAAAATCAAGGAATACAAAGACAAGCAGCAATACTCCAAAGAGGACTGGAATAGCTTGCAAGAATTGATGTATGACAAGTTTCATATCAACTTGGAAGATGCCAGGTTTTTGGTGGGTAACAACATTCAATCCACCATGCACCAATTGTCTTCCAATGGTAAAGATAGATCTGACTATATATTGGATACTTTCAGTGTGGGTCTATTGTTACAGATATCTATTCTACCTGACGCACAAAGCTTGACCAAAATCCGAGTTGGTGGTAATGTCCCCAATGTTGCACTCTCCTTGAACGATGTCCAATATAAAACTTTGATGCAAATTATTGACGCTGCGGTGCCCAACACTGATTCAGATACATCGGATGACTCAAGTATTTTCCAAGCCTTTGGTAATGGCAAGACACCCGGTGACGGTGGCGACATTGATATTGAAGAGAATAATAAGCAAGTTGCACAGCCGACCAAGAAAAAACCTGTCAACAATGAACAACGTCAATTCGAGTTTGATTTCAAGGTTGAGCGTATTCAAGTGTCGCTCTTGAGGTGTATTGATCCAGTCACATTAGAGGCAGAACCTCTAGCTGATGTCATTGGTGAATCATTCAACTTGAATTTCTACAGGACTTTGAGGGATATGTTTGTCACATTGGATGTTTTTGATATCAGTATTTTGGATCACATTGAAAAATCAGGTGTTCCTGAATTCCAGAAACTAGTGTCATCAAACAGTGAGAACGAATCTAAGAATTTGTTGGAATTGAAATATAGCAGAAAGCAGAGATTGGTTAATTTCAACAACAAAAAAATAGAAGCATTTGATCAAGACGTTGATTTGCAAATAGCAGTGGTCAAGTTTGTTGTGACTCGAAAGTCATATTTGAGTTTGTTGAATTTTGTTTTGAATACATTCACCGATCCTAATGCTGCTCCTACACCAGCCGATGAATTGAATCATAACTCAGAAAACGAAGAAGCTTCACCACAAAAAATCAATGTGAATGTGGGACTCCAGAGTATTATCTTGGTATTGAACGAAAATGGTATCAAATTAGCTACATTACAGTTAAATGCTGCTGAAATAAAAGTCCATTTGTTACCTGAATATATGGATGTCCTGGGTAAATTGGGTGGATTCACTTTACATGATGAGGTCAACTTGGGTTCCCCTAGGGATTCAGCTATGCGAAACCTTATTAAAATTGATGGAGACAACTTGGCAAGCTTTTCCTATAAAGCACATGATTGTGCACACGAAACTAAACCAACAGTTGTTGAGTTCGAAACAGGTGCCATGACCATCAATTTCATTGAGAGTTCGTTCAATAGAATCTTGTCGTACTTGAGCCAATTCCTCAAAATGAAGGCGATATACGACAGTGCACGTGAGGCAGCTATTAACCAAGCGGCTCAAATTCCCGCAAAGTTGTTATTCAATGTATTGGTTCATGCACCAACTATAGTGTTCCCATTATTTGATCAAAACACTAATAGATTAGTGGCAAACCTTGGTGAAATATATGCTCATAATCAATATAAGGGAGATATTAATGCAATTGAGTTTGGTATTCGAAATGTGAGTGTTTCCTCCTCGTTGGAGTTTGCTGACAAGACCAAACAACACCTGCATATTGTGGATGATTTGGATATGGGATTCAATATTGATTATTCTGAAGAATATGTCAAGGGAACATCAACGTTTGTGGTCAACGGGAAATTACCCGAACTTGATATACATTTGACTGAAGTGCAACTTAATATATTGACAAAACTTTCCGATTCTGTCAGCAGAGCATTCACTTTTGAAGAGTCAGATACTAATCTTGAAGAAGTTGAAGAAGAAGCAGCTTATGCCAATGAAGTTCTCAAGCACCATACCAGAATGATCCAACAAGGTGAATCCTCCACGTCATTGTCATCGTCATCGCCAACGTCACAACCAGCAAACAATGAATCCCTGACTGTTACTCCAACTTCTCAAGGTTCTCAGAAACAAAAGCAGACACCAAAACCAACTGCTACTCAAGACATTCCTGATGACCATAAAATGGTGGAATTTGAGTTTGATATACCTCGTGTTGCATTGACAATTTACAACCGAACTGAAAATGTTTGTCAATTGGATGATCGTCCGTTATCTACATTTGCCATGAATCAACTTGCATGTAAATTTAACATGTCTCAGGACACACATTTTGAACTGAACTTGAAGATCAAGTCCTTTGTTGTGCAGGATGTTAGAAAGAATACCGATAGCAAGTTCCCAATTATTATCCCAGCAGTTGATGGGGTAGAAAATCAATTCGATGTTCTGGTGAGTAGTGATGGACCCAAAGATAGGAAGAATATAACTGTGATGTTGACCATAGAAAAACCTAGAACCATTTTGGCTCTCGATTACTTGTTTGAGTTGCAAGCATTTTTCGATAAAGCCACACAATCAGATAAAATTGTGGGTATTAATGAAACAACACCACAGGCATCATTACCACCACCACCACCAAGAAGAAAATCAAGAGCTTCGGTTTCTTCGAGTTCTGCCAAAATAGAAAATAGTCCTCATGGTACTGCACCAAATATCCATCAACCTTCAAAATTGGGATTCACAGTCAACATTGTTGATCCGTCGGTTATTTTATTAGCTGACGATTCGAAAGAAAATACCCAAGCAGTTGTATTTAAGGTTGGACAGATTTTAGTCACTCAACAGAATGTGGTTTCCTTAGGAGCTAGTAATATTGGAATGTACTTGATGACTATGAATGAGCCAGAGACTTCACGCTACAGAATCATCGATGATTTCTCCATTTCCTTTGCCTACGATTCGCGTGGCTCGACTCCAACTGATTTTTTAACTAGTATTCAGGCATCGATTGATCCGTTACTTATTAGAGTTTCACTTAGAGATATTCGACTCGCATCAGGAATTTTCCACAGAGCCAACCAATTGTACATCAAGCATCAAGACTTGGCTGCGAATGGTAAAGGAAAGAAAGAAGGAGGTGCAGACGACTCCGACGAAAACCAATTAACCCACGATCTCCAACGCAGACTCTCGCTGTATGCACCAAGTATAATGTCGGCCATCTCGGAAGAATTACAAACAGAAGCTGTAAACGAAACTCCTGAAGGTGTCAGCATTGTTAAAGGAGAGGAATTCAACTCCAGTTTTGGTGGGTTACGATTTGTCTTGATTGGTGAGGTGTCTGAATTACCCGTGCTTGATTGGAATGTGAAACCATTTGAAGTTAGAGCAATCAATTGGTCTACGGATTTGAATGCGGAATTCAATATAGAACAGTATCTTAATGTTTTCAATTATTCCAGATCAGCTTGGGAACCTTTGGTTGAAACATGGCCAATAGCTATATACGCATCACAAGCTAAACATCCAAAACCCCAGTTGTTGGTTGAAATTATATCTAGAGAACTTGCACAAGTCACGCTTACTTCTAAATCAATTGCATTATTATCGCAAGTTGCTAATTTGATTACATCAGATGAGAAATTAAAACCTAGAGGTGAAGATTATCCATATCTTGTTGTCAATGAAACAGGTTATGACTTGAAGATTTGGAGCCAGGCTACCGAAGATGATAAATCCCAAGAGAAAACACCTGTCACTTCTGGTGCATCCATCCCCTGGAGCTTTGAAGATTGGAGAAAAATTCGTGAAAACTTGGATGCTGATAATGCCAGTTTATTGAATATTGAGTTTGTTGACACGAATTTCCAAGACATTACCGGGGTTACTGCCTCGAGTGTTGGAGAAGAGTTGTACGTCATCAAACCACCTGTCAATGGAATCCACAATAGATTGCTGGTGGACATTGTGTTGCGAGAAGATAATGTCAAAGTTATTAAATTGCGGTCTACCATTGTTATTGAAAACGATGCTGATATCCCAATTATCATTCAAGTTGACGAGCCAAGTACAAACCAGATGGATATAGTTATTGAGTCCAAACAATCCAGATCATTACCTATCAATGCCGTCTACCAAGGTAGAGTACGGGTCAAACCAAAGTTGCACACTCCATATGGCTGGTCGGAAGAGGTGTTATACTGGCGAGATGCTGTGAAAGGTGCTATTTCATTAACTTGTCCAGCAGAAACTCGTGGTGATAAATCCAAATACCACTTCCAAGTTGAAGGTGTCTATAACAAAGATGAACCATTGGCCAAAGTATACCCACATATGAGCATTGTTATATCTGCGCCTTTGGAAATCGAGAATTTGTTACCATTTGATTTCAACTATAGATTGTACAGTCAAAACACCAAAAAGGAATGGTCGGGGTCTGTTGCCAAGGGAGTCAAGAGTTATGTTCATGTTGTTAGTTTGGACAGTGTATTACTTCTTAGTGTTGAACCTGATAGAAGACAATGGGAGAAATCCGAATTCGCCGTTATCAACCAACCAAAGAAAAGTGATTTCGAAAGAGAAAATACTCTTGTATTGCGTGACAGCCACAGCAGAATTTTGAATTTGAAGATATATTACCCAAGAAAGCAATCTGACAGTACCAGTTTGAAAGTTGTGGTGTATGCTCCTTACATAATATTGAATCGAACCAATTTGAATTTGGCTGTCAATGATAGCCATGGTAACCAAGTAGAACTGTTAGCAAGGACTGACAATGGATCGAGACAAATTGCGCCAGTTATGTTTTCATTTGACAGAGATGACCACACCAAGAACCGAGCAATTATAAAAGCAGAAGACACGGTGTGGTCACAGCCTTTGAGTTTCAAAGCTCTTGGGCAATCATGCGAAGTCAAGTTGCAGATTGTTGGTAAACAAAGAGAAATCAATCTTGGTCTTTCTGTCACGGAAGGTGAAGGGAAATATAACTTGACAAAAGTGGTAAGCATTACTCCTAGGTATGTTTTCATCAACAAATTGAATGAGGATTTGCACATCACTGAAGTTGGTACAACTAAACAAATTGCTGTTGATGCCGGTGATTCGTTGCCACTTTACGGTTTACGTTGTTTAGAAAAGAAGAATATTATCATGAAGTTTGCCCAAGGTGCAACCGGAGCCATGTCTTGGTCGCAACCTTTCTGTATTGACGATGTTGGTCAGTTGTTTATAAAAGTACTCAAACGCGATGTGGGACAAATCTTGGTGAAATGTACCATTATGTTAGAAGGTGCAACAATTTTCATTTATGTGGAGGACGGCAATGACCAATGGCCGTATTCCATTAGAAACTTCACCAACGAGGAATTTTACATTTATCAGAATGATCCTAATATTAATGCCAATGGTGAAATTATCAAAAGTGAAACTCCATACAAACCAATCTACTACAAGATCCCGCCAAAAAGTGTCATGCCATATGCGTATGATTACCCTAATGCTATCATCAAAGAAATTATAGTGAGGTCTCATGGCAGAGAACGTGCCATCAGTCTTGCAGAAATTGGTAACCTAAAACCATTTAGATTGCCAGAAACACAAGATAGACAGCAGTGTATTGTCGACCTTAATGTTGTTGCTGATGGACCTACACAGTCATTGCTTATAACCAATTACGATGCTTCTACCAGTCTCTATCAATTGAAGGGAAATGCCGAATCATCAACCTCAGTAGCAACATCAAGTGCAAATGCAGGAGGTCAATTTGAAGTCATTGAAGATGAGGAAAATTATCACACCAAGATTGTCACGAAATTTGAAGGTTTCGGGTTTTCCTTGATAAATACCAAGGACCAAGAATTGTGTTACATAACTTTGAAAGGTTTGGAGTTTAGATATAATGAATCTAATTTGTACCAAACATACAGTGCTAAGTTGAAATGGATCCAAGTTGATAATCAATTATATGGAGGTATCTTTCCATTGATTTTATACCCAACAGTGATCCCGAAAACTGGGAAAGAATTAAACAGTCATCCAACCTTGTCTGGTTCTGTTTGTTTGTCAAAAGATGATACACATGGTGTTTTGTTCATCAAGTACGCTACATTGTTGTTACAAGAATTGACGTTTGAAATTGATGAAGATTTCTTGTATGCATTGCTAGACTTTTCCAAATTCCCTGGTGCTGCATGGAATAAGAAACACGTGGATCGATTGTGTGACGAGACTTTGAATATCCCTGAACCATCCAAACTTGGAGATACCAGTGATATTTATTTCGAAGCATTACATCTTCAACCAATCCAAGCTAATTTGTCGTTTGTCAGAACCGAAAGGGTTAATGCCGAGGATAAGATTGCGTCTCAAAGTACAGTGATGTTCTTTGTCAACGTGTTGACCATGGCAATTGGTAACATAAACGATGCTCCAATCAAGTTGAATTCCTTGTTCCTTGAAAATGTGCGTGTTCCAACACCAATTTTGATTGACTCTATTGAAACACATTATAGACAGGCATTCTTTTACCAACTTCACAATATCATCGGTTCTGCTGACTTTTTGGGTAATCCTGTTGGTTTATTCAACTTACTTTCTTCAGGGGTCATTGACATTTTCTATGAACCTTATCAAGGGTTTATATTGAATGACCGTCCTCAAGAACTTGGTATTGGGTTGGCCAAAGGTAGTTTAAGTTTTGTGAAGAAGTCTGTGTTTGGATTTTCAGATTCTTTCGCCAAAGTCACTGGTTCCATTGCTAAAGGGTTATCAGTAGCTACTATGGATAAGTCATTCCAAGAACGTCGTCGTTTGAATACAAGAAGGAACAGACCTAAACATGCATTATATGGATTTGCTACTGGTGCAAACTCGTTTTTCGATTCTGTATCATCTGGTATAACTGGTTTGGCCACGGCTCCAATTGAAGGAGCGGATGCAGAAGGAGCATCTGGATTTTTCCGAGGATTGGGTAAAGGTCTTATTGGATTGCCTACCAAGACTGCTATTGGATTCTTTGATTTGGCTTCCAATGTCAGTGAAGGTATTAGAAACACAACCACGGTGTTTGATGGTGAAGGGTTGGATAAAGTTAGATTACCAAGATATGTCAATCCAAAGGGAATCATTAAACCATATTGCCCGAAAGAAGCTCAAGGTCAATATTGGTTGAACAATTTAGATGGTGGTGTATATTATAACCAGGAATACGTGGCTCATTTATTGTTGCCTGGAGACGAAATGGCGGTGTTGCTTACTTATAAGTTGATTATCTTGTTTGATATTAAGACGTTGTTATCGAAATGGGTGATTCATTTTGAACAAATCAAGTCGATTTCAGTTGAACCTACAGGAATTATAATTGAATTGCATGAGAAAAAGGGTCCATTTGTTCCTATCCCAGATAGAGCCGATAGGGTTTTCTTATCCAAGAAGTTACAAATTACAATCGAAGAATACAACAAGCATTGCCAAATTACTCTTTAGTGTGTGTGTATATATTTACAAGTAATATTAAGATTAGTTTATAAATTGATGACGAACATTAACTCCTATTTTCTTCTCGAATGTTCCTATGAACAGTTCAGGACTCACTTCACTTTGTGACTCCAACTTTATGGATCTAGCCACCACATGACCATCTTTGGCCCTGATTACCAATCCTTCTAAACCTAATCTAAAATCACCTGGATTCACAAGTGTACCGTAATCATCCGTGGTCAACTCATCCACACTAGATAATATAACTCTTGTTTTCTTTTGGAATCGTTTCAGCTTTTTAATCTTGTCAACGTAAATGAACGTGAAGATTGGACCCAATGCATCATAAACTCTCTTGACTTGTCTTGCGGTCAATTGATCCCAGAACGCTTGTGATTGACTTTTTGAAGTCTTTTTAGCCAATGAATATTCATACTTATTGAGTAATAACGGAGTTGGATCAACAAATAGTCCTTTATCGATTGTCTCAATTAACATTTCCCCGCCTATTTCAGCAAACTTATCATACAAAGTCGTGATATTATCTGAATCCAATATTGGAATTTCTTTAGATTGAAGGAGGATATCACCATGATCGAATTTATTGGGATGTAAAGTCTGTACTGTACAACCAGTCACTTTGTCATCATTCAACAATGCAGTTTGTAAAGGAGAAGATCCAGAATATTTAGGTAATAAAGAAGGATGCACGTTAAGACCCCCATATTTACAATTACTTATGAACTTCGATGGGATCAAACGACCATAAGATACCGCAATTACTAAATTAAACCGATGACGAGTTAAAACTTCAAGGATTTCTGATGAGGTATCTGCGCGCATTATAGGGATTTTTGATTGCTGTGCATAAACTCCAACAGGTAGTTCGATTCTTTCTTTCAAATTACGTCCAGTTGGTTTAATACTTCGTGTGATGACACGGATATCTTCAATTTTATCAGGATGGGTGGATTGGTACTCGGATATTTTCTTTAAACTTGCAACACTGAATGAATCGGTGCCAAAAAACGCAATATTCAAAGGTTCATAATCTTTTGGTTGTTGTTGTGGTGGTTGTTGGTAATGTACTGAAGTTATTAGATTCCTTGTTAGTGTTAATAAAGGAGATCTGGGTAGTGTGAATCTCAGAAGGGTTAGACAGGTCATTGGTTGTTCGGTAATTGGAAGCTGAGTTTGATATCCGAGAGATTTAGAGTTGCGATGTTTTTGTTTTTATTTTTTTTTTTCAGTTGGGGTTGATTCTAGCACGACCCATGTGGACTGGATGGTTCGAATTGGCTCGGAGGTGCCTGTTCTTATTGAGATCCCATAATAGGCCCGTATCTAAACCCATAATAATGAATAACCAATCATTACTTGATATTAGAAAATGTAAGTTCTAGACTCATTTATTCAGTTATCTTGTAAATTATATCCGAAAAGCTAATTTCTTTTTTGGGAGAGATGTTATGTACTATACACTTCTACGTCAAATGTTTGCCGTGAGGTAATTTATTTTTGGATAACCCTAGTTTCTAGTATATAGAGTGCATCACTGTAATTGGCCAATTTTGCATTTTTCTAATATTAGCAAAGCCGAACTGGCTTTATCCAAAAAAATGAATAACCTTCAAAATATCCGTGTTCATAATTCGTCAGAATTGATAAAATCGTAACCATAAAAATACACGTCAAAAAAGGATTCAACAACTTACTAAACAACAGAACATATTGGAAATTATCCTTGAAGGAGATTAATCCTGACATATGGTGATTGCCAAGAACACCTCGTAGAAACTTGTCTAATTCCTCTATCCCCCTGGTACTTTTGCGTCAAATACAACTGATTACGAAAGAATAGTGATTAATTGATGGTACCAAGAAAAAAAAAAAGCTATTAAGAACTGACACATTACACGTTTGTGTTTGTAAAGTAATTCTCATTCACGTTTTGCGAAAGGCATTTAATCTATTCAATCAATACAATGCGTCCTCATAACCCCACCTGTTTGAACTAATTTCTAAAATAAAAAATTTGTGAATCTTTCCCGAATTGCCTTTCCCTCCATTGTTTCAATTCCACTCCCTTGTGTGTGTCTCCCCCAAAAAGAGGACGAAAGTTGTACATAACCCTATAGGATTCCTCTCATTTTCCAATGTTGGGATTCTTATATATTGTACACAAAACAATTCCTCAAAATCCTATTGGTTCGAAATTAGAGTTCATTTTAAAAATTACTTCAAATCGTTACATCCCTTCAAGGGATGAGATTAATGTCAGCAAAGTCCAATCTACTTATGTATTATGAATTCCTTTGCTTGGTGATCAATTTGGGTGGCTTAGTTCCAACTTCGGGTTTCTGAAAAAGAAATGACAAAGTTGATGATTTTCGGTTGGGTTGATTATGGCTCGTAGAGATTTCATCAGATAAAAAGTAAGAAAAAATTTTCTCATTGATCAATCTGATAAAAATTTCTGAGGTGAGAATTGCCGTGAAAAGTTGAATTTTTTTTTTTTTTTTCATCATACAGAAAACTATAAATATTCATCTGTAGTCGGGATTTTCTAAAAAACTTAACAAACCTCTCATTGTAATTTCTATTTGTCTTATAGAGAAGTACGACCAAAATGGTAGCAATTCACACTGTTATACTACTTCTATTCACCTATATTACCTCCACCCAAGCTGTTGGAGATTATCACATATATCATTATAATGAATTCGCAGTACCTGCATGTTCAGGATATCTTGGCAAACTAGTTACATTTTTCAATTCCACCACTGATAAAATTGGCTTTTGTAATGTGGATAATCAGCCTGCATTAGGTACGATGGCCGAATGTATTGAAATGATGCCACATAAAGAAGCTAGACATGAATTCTTAAAACTGTGTAAAAAATATAAATTAACTGAAGATATTTATTTAGCAGCTTTACAAAATGCTACTGATTTTGGATTCTACAATACTAGTGCCCATAAAGATTTCAATAAAAAGAAAGTATTCCATCAACCTATTTTATTGAAAAAGAAAAATGTTGATGCTGCTTTTAGAGCCTATGCTACCAGATGGATCAATTATAATTATTCTCAATGGTTTGGAATTGCTTTGTTTTCGTATTGGTTTGGGGTTATGTTTATTGCTGGTATTTGTAACTTGACGTATTTCTTATTCCCAAATTTAGTCAAATCTTTAAAAGGAAGAGTTGTTAATGGTTATAGAAAATACATCACCTTACCAGCCTTATTTAAGAAAACCCATGCCCATCACAAGAGAGTATTTGGGTTTGTGGCATTTTTATTTCCAACTAGATTAGAAGCTATTTTGGTTGCTGGGTGGTTTATAATGGCACTTATTATGTGTTGTACCAATTATGTTCATGTTGTGCCTAATTATATCTGGCCCCAGAGAAATAATGAATTGGGTAGAAAAGTCGCTGATAGAACAGGACAAATATCCTTATGGATTATTCCACCATTGGTTATGTTTGCTGGTAGAAACAACATCTTGCAATGGATTTCAGGATGGCAATATTCCAGATTTATATTCATTCATAAATGGATGAGTCGTGTGCTTACAATGTTGGGAATCGCTCATGCTGTTGGTATGACATATAATGGACGTGGTATTGGGAAATATCATGAGCGTAATACCAGAGCCTATGTTAGGTGTGGTTATGTGGCAGTTATTAGTTTCGGGTTGATGTGTTTCCAAGGTTTAATGTATTTCAGAAGAAGAAACTATGAGGTATTCATAGCTATGCATTTTGTTCTTGCCGTGATTGCCATTGGTTGTACTTGGGCTCATACTGCAGGTAATGGTTTTGAAATGTGGATGTTTGGTGCTGTTGGTGTATGGGGATTTGACCGTTTGGTAAGAATTTGTCGATTGGTGTTTTTTGGATTAAAACCTGCCAAGGTGCAATTAATTGCTAATGAAACCATTAGAGTTTCTGTATCGAGACCTAGTTGGTGGAAACCATTCCCTGGATGTCATGCATTTATATATTTTATGAGACCTACATGTTTCTGGCAATCGCATCCTTTCACTATTGTTGATTCCGCTATCGAAGCCAACACTATTACTTTCTACATCAAGGTTAAAGGAGGTATGACTCATGGATTGTATCAATATTTGGCACAACAACCGGATCAAACTGCACAAATCAAAGTTTCCATTGAAGGTCCATATGGTGTTAGAGCACCAATTGATAGATTTGAAAATAATGTTTTTGTTGCTGGTGGTAATGGTATTCCAGGGATTTATTACGAAGCTACTGACATTGCTAAGAAATCAGGAGAAAAACGTAATATCAGATTCTATTGGGTTGTTCGTCATTACCGTTCTTTGGAATGGTTTTACCCTGAATTACTTAAATTGAAGGACTTGGGGATAAATATAACCATCTTCGTAACACAACCACACGTGGGTTTAACTGATCCTATAGTTTCCGAATTGACAGATGATGAAGAGGCCAAAGAGCAAGAACAAGAAAAAAAGAGTGATCTTGAAGAAAGTATGGATTATGTTGAACAATTGAAGAAAAGTTTATCATTCATTGTATTTTTAGAGTATAAACCTGATTTCTATCAAATTATAGCTGATGAAATCAGACAACTGCCTGGTCCATTGGCTATTGCTTCATGTGCTCATGGAAGTATGGTTGATGATATTAGAAAATCAATGGTGGATAATTTGAATACTAGTCCTTATAGAATTGAATTATTTGAACAAATTCAAAGTTGGTAATAATCACAATAGAGGTGTGATTGATTTTATATAGATAGAGTACGTTTAGGTGCAAAAATAAATATTAGTCGTGTGTATTGCGTACGAGGTGTGTTATATGCAGTATGACACAAATATAGAAATTATTTGTTCATTTCAAGTAATTTGCAAACTTTAAGTTACAAACGAAAATGTTGATGGTTAGTAAAGTATGCAACCATAACAAATAAAAAAACCCTTTCATTTTATTTGAAACAAGCAGGGATAATCCGACCATTGCTCTACTCATCACGCATCACTCATCAACCAGTCATTCAATCAACGAAATCAGCCAACCAGAGAATCATTCCTCTAGGTAAAGAGATTTTCTTGTTACATTCCAAGTTGAAATATTATATCAGTTGATATTTTTGTGACTTAATACACGCGTGTTCAAAAATAAATAATACCCATACAATATATTATATTCATGAATTATTTTTGAACATCACAAGAGAATGTAAGAAATTAAATTAAAAACCATCAAATATTATTTTATCCTAACCAACTTTATATAAATAGAATACTAATTTCTCTAGTTTCATTTTCCTTGTCCTCCTTCTTCCATTTAAACCGACTCACGATACACACGCCAACAATATGTCACTTAATAATTCAACAACACTTGACACTTCCTTATCAACAGCAGACCCAGTAAAGAATATGTTAGGAATAAATGAAGAATACACCGGTCTAGTGGTATTCTTTGCGTTATGTTGTATGTTTGTCATCCTAACTATTTTTTATTTCCAAGAGAAAGATAACACATTATTGAATTATCAAATAATACGACAATCTGAAGATAAAGATTTAGAAGCTCAAATACATGAACAACAGCCACAAACACAGCAACCACAACAATAATTAGACTCATCTAGATGATATTGGTTTTTAATTTTGCATTTTTCATTTATTAATGGGTGAGAAAAGGAGTTTATTGCTTGTTTATATACTATTATTATTTCAATTCGTCTTCATTCATTTCATTTTGCCATTCCTTTCATATACCTTGCCACTACTGGAAATATACGACACCCTATTGACGTTCTTTCTTATTGAAACTTTCCATTGGTTTCATTCCCCATTTCTCTAACATTGCTTTATCTTCATCCCAACCATTACACATGGTAGTCAACATCTTTTCCCCCGTGAAAATAGCATTACAACCACTCATGAAACATAAAAATTGTTCGTGTTCTTTCATAGTATACCTTCCTGCTGCCAATCGAATAATTGAATCAGGGATGATTAATCTCGCCGTTGCTATGGTTCTTAAAATTGAATCAAATGTTAATTGTCTTTCCTTAGGAGCGTTTTTCAATACTTCAACAATTGGTGTTCCTTTAATTGGAACTAATCTATTAATTGGTAATGATTCCGGGTGAGGTGACATATTTGATAATGTATGTAAAAACCCAATATGATCTTCGGTGGTTTCTCCCAAACCTAATATTCCTCCAGTACATGCTTTTATCCCGGCATTTTGAACATTTTTAATAGTTTTTAATCTATCTTCATAAGTACGAGTAGTTATAACATTAGGATAATGTTCTCTAGATGTATCAATATTATGATTATACGCAGTCAATCCACTTTTCTTCAAAATTTGTGCTTGTTCTTCATCGATCATACCTAAAGTAACACAAGTTTCCATTCCTAATTCATCATTTATCCGTTTAACCATCTCACTGATTCTATTCAACGCTGATTTTCGTCCCTTCATTTCTCTAAATGCCGCACCCATACAAAATCTAGTTGATCCATTCAGTTTAGCAATCCTAGCCAGCTCCATAACTTGGTCAATAGTAACCATCTTGGAAGCTTGAATGTCTGTTTCCGAATGACTTTGCGATTGACTACAATAAGAACAATTCTCAGTACATCCTCCGGTTTTAATTGATAAAAGGGTACATAATTGAACTTCGGAAGGATTATGGAATTTACGATGCTTGATTTGTGCTTGATGGATTAATTCCATTAATGGGGTATGATAAATTTGAGTGATTTGTTCTTTTGTCCAATCAGATCTTGGTGGTGAGTCAATTGCCAATTGGAAAGGATCAATTTGTTGTTGTTCAACAAGTACAGATGGTTTACCACCAACTGTAGTGGTGGTGGATGCAGTAGTAGAAGCTAAACCTCTAAATGAAGTACTTAATAATCTTCTAGAAATCATTGATGTGGTATAAATAGGCGACTTACCGTTTTCGATATAAAACTTAAAAAAAAAGAGAGTAACTCCGAAGATGTGTATGTACATGTAATGTTTATTGTTGGTTGGGAGGAGCTCAACAAATTATCAAGCTAATTTAATGTCTTTGTTTTTTTTTTTTGCAGTATGACTCGTGCTGACTCAATAATGACACAAACACAATCAATATCTCACACCAATAAAACACACTGAAAAGATAATCATTATACATTTAGGGCTGGAACCCTAATATGCACGTGTTGATGACTCCTAGTCATAGTTTTTCCCTTGAGAATGTGCGGATTATTTGTTAATTCTACACGACCTCGTAAATGCTACCACTTGTAAGTGAGTACAGGGACAACCACAAAGAAAAAAAAGATTTCATAGAAGTGAAAAATTTACATTTCTTCTACTCTTACTTCTTCAACCAATAAACTAAACATCAAAAATGGCTCCAATTGTATGTATTATCAATTTTAAATGAATAACTACTTCAACAATATAGTTTAATTACCAGAAATAATGAACGGGAGGATGATGGTGAATAACCCATCTTCTTGTTTTTTTTCCAGTAATAACTTTTTCCCTAATGTTATAGATATTATCCCGGGTGTGATTTTTTTTTTCTATTTTTTTTTTTTTATTTAACAAACTACAAATTACATTAATTTCATTTCTATTTCTATGATACCCGTTGAATATTAAAAACAAATGGGGGAAGGCTTTGCTGTCTAAAAAGGAAAAGAAATGTTTTCTTATTTCTTACTATAAATTTTATTGTGAAGATAGAGAAACCATTTTTACCAATAAAGTGCGGTAGGCTAACCTTATTAATTTTATTTACTTTAGACCACTAAGAAATCCAAAGCTGCTAAGAAATTCGTCGTTGACACTTCAGCTCCAGTTGAAAACGGTGTTTTTGACCAAGAAGGTTACGTTAAATACTTGGTTGAACATATCAAAGTTGAAGGTATTGTTGGTAACTTGGGAGATGAAATCTCTGTTACTTCTGAAGGTACCAAAGTTGTTGTTGTTTCCAACGCCAAATTCTCCGGTAAATACTTGAAATATTTGACCAAGAGATACTTGAAGAAGAACCAAATTAGAGATTGGATTAGATTTGTTGCTGTTAAACAAAACCAATACCAATTGCAATTCTACTCTGTTGCTGGAGATGAAGAAGAAGAAGATGAAGAATAGATTAGTTCTTAGCTAGTTTATTTTTTTCAATCATCTGTATTCATTTCAAACACAACTTTTCATATCACCTTTTTTTTTGGATTTGTTTAATAGGGTAATTTTCGTATTTTTAGGATTTTTTTGATTTAATGTAATTTTAATAATCTACTTTAGAAAGCAAAGAACACACAAATAATTATTTACTCCGTAAGTTTCTGAAAAAAACTCTTCTCACCCTCATCGTATGATTTAGGACAAATGATGAGGGAGGGGATATAATGAAATAGAGGGGAGAGAGGAAGAGGAAGAGATTCATGTAGATTTTCTTATCTCTTATTATTATGATTGGATAGACTGGAAACAATCCGCTACGGCCCGGTCAGTAAATCATCATCATCATCCAAAGAAAATTAAAGAATGAGAATGAAATACATATAGCGGCATATTTTCTTTTTCTGATTTTATGCGAGTGGCGCGGGTTAAAAAAATTGTCGGTTCTCCACTCTGGCCGATAGTTAATTTCCATCCGGAACAGCGATGACAAACCGAAACCACTTGAAATTCCACCGTTGTTCTATTTCCATTTCCGTTACCCAAAAAATTGTGTTCTGGAATATGTGTCATTAAAAAATGTATAGTAGGTCCTGTGATCTTTATTTCCATATTCTTCTGAAATAGACTTTAGGTAAAAGAAAACCCAACAAAACTAACATACTAAGTTACTAACCTCATCGACGAACTTTCTAGTTGAATAATAATAACAACAATAATAAAATTAGCCAGTTTATTTTATTTTTGCTTTTTTTTCTCTTTTAAGAAGTGGGGTAGATTCTTTTCAAGGACTTAAAATAACAATAGGCTAAGTTTCGTTGTGGATCACCAACTGAAATCAAACACTGCATAGCTACCTAAAACAGAATGCTATACTATACTATTCCATATGTCATTTCATCAAGAAAAAAACGTGATTTGTTTTTTTTAATTTGAGTAACAATAACAAATGGACCTATTTTTCTTTTTCTTTTTGTTTATTGTTTTTTTATAATGAAATTGTAGAAGAGAGAGAGGGGAGTAGTGAAATGTCTATAACATTAAAAGAAACGATTATGTATAATGATGTTGTTGTTGTAGTTAGGTATCACTTATTTTGTTTTTAATGGTGGTAGCAATTTGATGTTTGTTAGTAATAATAAAAAAAAAATGAAACACGACTAAAATCTTCCCCCAACAAGACTAAAAAAATGTGGGGAAATTATGCCCCAATTTTTTTTTTGGTTTTAGTAGTACATGACAAGAAATTATGTATCACTGGATATAATGGAGATATGCAGCCGGTCTCAACAATGTAGTAGTTTCACTCAACAACTCATCACCAACAACATCTACATCAACAACAACATCGAGAGAGACTCCATGATTTAACGATAATAATAAATTATATGTGTATCAAAATATATAAAAATTCTACTTATTAACTATAACTTCAACTTTATAAAACCAGCTTTTCACAACTGCAAAAAGAATAAAAACAAAATAAATAACCAAAATAAATAACCAAACAATAATAAATAATTAATTAATGCAAACAAAAAACTTTTTACTCTTCTCTTCTCTATTCTGTATTCAACTTTATCGAAAAGTGAAACTAGAAAAGGAAAAGTAAACATGAGTGATGGGGGATGAAGTCTATCAATTTATGTTGTTATACAATTTATGTCTAAATGAACAAGCAACAATATTATAGTTCTGAATACACTTGTTAACAAACTCAACGATTAAATCAACAAACAAGATCATAAATAGCACGATGTTCATCATGTAATATACAAATAAATCCAAATATCCGTATGCATTCTCAGTCAATGTTTCATTCTTCTTGTTTGTAGTTGGAGATGTGGTCGTGGTTGTGGATTTTGGTGTGGCCGTACCACTTGAATTTGCTGTACTTGTAGTTATTTCATTAGAAGGCGAATATTTAGAAGAATATTCTTCTAATTTCTTAGTTAAGGTGGCCAACACAGACATAATATAGTATTCAATTGTAGTTAGTGAAGATGTCAAACAGAATCAAGGTCTTGATGTAAAAAAAAAAGATGGAGGATTTCTTTTGATATTTATATTAAGTAACCAAACCTAAAAAAAAACTAAAACTTAAAAAGCAATATAATATAATGTAATATAATATAATATAAGAAATAGAAAAAGACGAATAGAAAATTTTTAGACCTTCTTTTGCTAATCACTTCTACTTGTGTTTCTGTTTCTGTTACTTATTTCAAATTGTGCATACAAGTCAAAAAAACTAACTTCTTTATAACCGTTGCTGCATATTTTATTGTTAGAAGGTTCGGAATTACCCAGAAACTCCGTGACTGGTTTTCCTTTTTTTCTTTCTATCCTATATGCAATACTATTTTGTTAACTTAGTCGTGTAGTAGACGACACATTTTCTTTTTAGTAATTTCATTAAATATGTTGAATATTACGTAATACTAAATATAGTTCACATAACCTTTGCTGACTTTTACTCCTCTTTCTATTTCAAATTAAAAAAAAACCATCCAGCAATATAAACAAGTCAGGTTTGAAAGTGTTTGTGGTTGTTGTGGTTCATTTAATTTTATTTAATTTTAAAAAAAAGAAAATACAAAGGAAACAATTGATATGTTGTTAATCAATGGTATCACTTATCAATCTATTCGCGTTGATTATTTCACACTTTGTTATTGTTTTTGATTTTTTAAAGTTTTGTTCATTCGTGATTTTATTTTTTTATATCTTTCTTGTTTTGGTGTAAGTTGTTTTGTCTTGCCGCCTTTCCTTGCTTTGTTGTTGTTGTTGTTCATTCAGATCTTATAAAAATTATCAGATGCCATTTATTATTATGTTGGTAGCCATGTAAGAAAAGGAATTGTTACTACAATAAATCGTGTATATACTTCTCCTTGCATGTATATGTAGAAATTACTTGGTAATAATTTGTTCCATTCCATTCATCCTATCCTATCCTATATCCTGTGGCACTCTGCCTTATCCTGCCGCGTTGTCTGTTTTCGGTGTTTATTGGACGAAAGGCTAAGGAGTTAAGATGCAAGTTTGCTATATAGGTATATATATATATGTACATAATAGAGTATTAAATCCGTATAGTTGCAAATCTTTATAACAGTTAACGTTACGAGTTATTCATAACCCAAGAAAAAAAAAAACTAAAAAAAAAATCATATGCAACCATATCATTTTACACGACCTGTGGTGTGTTGTGGCCCACGAGTTACCAACCAACCACTTCTAGACTCAATTCTCTAGACTACTACAATGCAATACAAGAAAGTAGAATGTACATTGTTATTACTATAACTTGTTCTTATCTATTGTTGTTGTTGGTGTTCTTTTTTCAACTCACTTTTAACCCAACTTTCTAAACCACCTTTAACTATAATATCTTGTAAATTAGTACCCAATTCACCAACTTTTTGTTGTAACACAACATCACCATTTGAATCAGTAACAATAACTTGAGCTTTAGTAACATCCCATTTCAAAAACCAACCCGTTCTTATAGTCAATTCTTTATCCTTCTTATCAGAATACTTTTCTCTTAATTTATTAATCAATTCAGGGATTTCTAAAGTTAATAAAGCATTATTAATTGAGTTTCTTCCAAAGATATTACCAAATGATCCAGCCACGATTAATTTCATACCCCTGGCTAATATACAAGTAGCGGCTTGTTCTCTTGATGATCCCGTACCGAAATTAAACCCAGAGATGATAATATCACCGGCTTTGGTTTTATTTTTAAATTCAGAATCATAATTCTCCATACAAACTTCGGCCATTTTGGATTTTGGTATATCATCTTGATAAGTATATTTACCCGGGTATATACCATCGGTGTTGATATTATCCGCATCACATAAGATTAATTCACCTTCAATAGATTGTGGGAACCCTGGTAAAATTTCCACTGATCCAGAACCTTCATCCTTAGCACCATCACCAGAGGTGGTGGTACTGGTAACTTCAATGGATTTAATAATTTCTGGGGATTGGGCAACTGGTTTACCTGATAATTCTTCCACACCACCAATCTTACCCAAAACAGCAGAAGCAGCGACAACTTCCGGAGATGCCAAATAAGCTAACGCATCTTTAGATCCCATTCTACCTTTGAAATTTCTATTTGTTGCAGAGATACCCACTTCGCCATCTTTCAATAATCCGTTACCTAAACCAATACATGGTCCACAACCAGCCGGTAATGGAATGGCACCAGCATCAAGAATAGTTTGCCAAGCTCCTGTTTGTTCAGCATCCTGTTGAACCAATGATGATGCTGCAGCAACGTAAAATTCCACATTAGGATGAACTTTATGACCTTTGATTATATCGGCGGCGGCTTGGATATCAGATAATCGAGAATTCGTACAGGAAACTAAATAGGCTTTATTAATGGCAATGTTTTGCTTAGATAAATCAGCCACGGAATTAGAAACTTTAACAGAATTAGGTCCGGACACATAAGGAGATAATGACGATAAATCAATTTGTAAATGTTTAGCATAAACAGCATCTTCATCACTCTTGACCTTATTATGAGTCAAGTTATCAATTGATTGTTGGTTGATTCTTGGATGATTTGGATTATTAATCTTGGTTAATCTTTGTTTATAAAATTCAATTAAAGTATCATCAATTGGGAAAAGACCCGATAATGCTCCCCATTCAGTAGTCATATTAGCAATAGTCAAACGATAATCAATAGGTAATTTACTAATTGCTTCATCACCCACAAATTCAATCGCATGATTTAAAACTTCATCATTATTGAAAATCCCACATAAACTAACAATAATATCTTTCCCAGTTACCCCTTTAGGTAATTGACCCACAAATTCAACTTTAGCAACCGGTGGGATCTGCCACCATGTTTGTCCCGTAGCCCAAATCGACGCCGCATCTGTTCTAACTATAGGAGTACCTAAACTTCCTACCCCACCATAAGTATTTGAATGAGAATCGGACGCCACGGTTAAATTCAAGGGGAAGGCATACCCTTCTTCAATCATGATTTGATGGCCAATACCTCTACCAGCAGGATAGAAATCGATTCCTTGTTGTTTAGCGAAATTTTCAATATTTTTATACTTTTCTAAATTTTTCTCTGATTTATTCTGCACGTCATGATCTAATGTATTGACGATTTGTCGATTATCTTTCACTTTGGTAGCTCCCAATCCCATGAATTTCGTAGCTACGGGCCAGGAATTATCATGGGACATACAATGAGCGGGTTTAATGGTGACATAATCTCCACTAAATACTTTCTTGTTGGCACCAACAGCATATTTCTGGACGATTTTCTCAGTAAGGTTCTGACCACGAAGTAAACGGGTCGTAGTTGAAAATGATCTATATCTTAACATAATGATGTTCGTCTATGACTATATAGGTGTTAATTTGTTGGGTTAGTTTGAAAAAAATGAAAAATTTTCAATGATGTGAAAAATGTTTGGGGTTCGATAAAGAGAATTTCTGTTTCGTCCGATAAAGGAAACGAATAAGAAAAATTTTTGTTTGTGTAATTTTATTCTGTCTGTGAGATTACGCCGCGAATGAGTCAGAAATTTTTTTCAATCGTTTATTGGTGCGCTTAATTCAGAACATGCATCAAGATCCAATTGACAGTCGAAATATATAAGAATGAATAATGGAAATACTGATTAGAGTGTATTTGTAATGCTAGGATTGTCATTCTGAAGAAAATTAATTTATACAGAAATTTGTAAGAAATTACAAGGAAAATGATTATACACTCATTGTACTATCCGTTTAATACAGAATAGGATAAACCCAATACAATCATAAACAAAATACACAATTACCACAGCAAAAGTATCCCAAGGAGTTGTACTTGTAGATATCGACGATTCTACCTTTCTGTATAATTTCCCCAATCCAACTTGAATACAAACCACCATCAACAAGGGAGTCGAAGCAACTATTATATTACAATCCATCTCTAAAAGTGCTCTATAACTTATAAAAAACCCCAAAACTGCCACGACTTGAATAACCAAAAACAGAAAACTAGCTAATAATAACCTCTTCATAGCTAGGATATAGAAGAATGTCATTGGTAGTAATGATGATAATACCATGGAATATACGTAGATTGTATTTAGAAATACTTCTAGGGTGGTATTACTACTAGAATCATTGTTCAGTGGGTTGATTATACAATATCCCATTAGTAGATACAAGATTGTGTTGAGACAATAGAATAATGGAACCCAGATTGGTACTTTGATTGGTTGGATTGTTCTGTTCATTGGTAAGGGTTTCTCTGCTAATGGTGTTAATTATGGGTCGGTTAGATATTTCTCGTTTCTTTTTTTTTTGTAGGTGAGAAATTTATTTTGTGGGGAATGGGGGGATTTTTCAAACGTCGCGTAATTCGCCTCGATCTGAAGATTATTCTACAGTATAATTTTATCGCTGTAAAGCTTATACATTTTTTGAAGTAAACAATAACTAAAAACTAGAGAACATCTCTTGTTGGACTACTTAAACGTAGTCAGACTAAAAGTACCAGACTAAAAGTATTCAGACTAAAAGTACCGAGACTAAAAGTAGTCAGACTTCTTACCTTCAGTAAATTTCTCCTTTTCAGAATCAAAAATACTAGTAGTTGGAATGAACTTGGTGAAATCTTCATCAAGTAAAGTATGTCTAACATAAGAAATTTCACCATTAGCAGCCAGAGGAACAGTATGGGTAGTACAGCCACAAGAACCACAGAAGAATTTCTTCTTAGGTTTACCACTTTCAGTTTTCTCAATGGTACATTCTTTCAAAACATGATTAGGATCGACAATTTCAAGGTTCTTGGACTTGTATTGACAAATGATTTGTCCTAAATGACCACTTCCTTTACGACAATCGGAACAGTAACAAACTAAGTTTAAGTCTGGTTCGCCTTGCAAGTTGAATTTAACTTGGCCACATGTACAAGATCCTGAATAAGTCATTTTTTTTTTCGCTGTTGAGTTAATTGAGTTGAGTTGAGTTGATTGAGTTGATTGAATTGAAGAAATAACTGGAAAAAAGGAAAGAAAAGAAGCCTTTAAATAGTAGAAAGTTTTGGATGATAAATTAGTCATCTGAAATGTTTGCTCCTTGAATATTGCTCTTAAACATTGCCCTAAGGCATTGTTTTACTTCTCCACTATTTCGGAGTTACGAAAGCGGCTGCCGAAAACTAAAAAAACGGCTTCTGTATTTTTGAGGGGAGCAAGGAAAATAACCATATAGAGACCAATTCAAAAACGGCTCCGAAGTTGTCGGCGGGATAAAAAGAATGTAGCCGTTTAGACATACATTCAAGAACGGCTTCAGTATTTTTGAGGGGAACAAGGAACATAACCATATACAGACCAATTCAAGAAGGGCTCCCGAAGTTGTCGGCAACAGAAACGGCAATAACATATAGTGACCAATTCAAAAACGGCTCCGAAGTTTTCGACGGGAGAAAAAGAAGAGAGCCGTATAGAAACATACTGAAACGGCTCCCGTAATTTTGAGGGGAACAAGGAAAATAACCATATAGAGACACGCTAAAACACGGCTCCCGAATTTTTCGGCGGGCTGAAACGACAATACCACATAGACACTCACAATAAAATCTCGGATTTCAATTTGTAAGCAATGATTGTGGAATTGTAACTCCACGATCTACGGCGTCCGCTTCTTCTTCTTCTTGAAATGGAATATATTCTCGGGACCGAAGAATACGGGGGTAGTGATTTCATTAAAATCTTGGGGTTTCCTTCATTAGAATATCACCATCGTTTATGATTTCCTAATTTGTAATAGTATACACCGTAGACCGTATTCAACAACAACAACAACAAAAAAAAAAAAGAAAATCCACTCTTGCCTCTAGATAATAATAATAATTGAATATGTTTCATTAGTTTGGATCTCCATATGAAACCAACAGCAACAGCAACAGCAACAGGTACTAGTACAATAATTTCACAAGACGTACAAGACGTACAAGACGACCAGGACGAACGTTCATCAATTTCAACATGGGATATTATTGGCATAGCAACAGAATATCCCATACATGATAATTTTGTTAATTATGAAGAATTCATCGATTTATATTTCAGCAGTAGTAGTGAAGATGAAGGAGAGGAGATGAACAAGGGTAATTCACAACAACAACAATTTCCTCCTCCTAAGAAAAGAAGGTCAATAATAATGAATTATTTACCAAGTTTGACTCCTTTTAATAAACGTCGGAAGACATGATTTATCAAAATCGGACCGAGACCGGAAAAAGCATCCAATGGAATTAAAAAAAAAAACCAAGAACTTGCATACGTTTCACCAATTGAGATATTTTAATTACATCATCATCGTCCCCACTCGAGAGAGTCACCCAATGAGAGACAAGAATGTAATTAATTGCTATAGGATCACAACAAAATAATAATAACTGTACATAGGATACGTATATCTATTTATATGAGAATTTCAGATCATTTAATAACCACTATCATTTGAATGGAATGAATTGGGGTAAATAAAATACCGTAGCATATCCGGTTATTTTTTATCCAACTTTCGTAGTTCGGAAATACTTTAAATTGGAAAAACCTTTGTTTGAAGTGTTCCCCACTCACAAGAGCCAAATACACAATACAAAAGAGGAGATGCTTAACATTCAACCGATCGGTAAAACAATCAACCTCCCCCTCTCTCTCGTATGAATAGGAGGAGTATAGCATGTTACCCGTGTGTTATGAACCCAGAAAGTTTTAATAAAGAAAATTTTTTTAAATCATCATCCGTCCGGGGAAGTATTTAACCGGTGGAGATGGTCGGAGATATAAAGTGTTACAATTCTCTGTACCTGTCAAAAAAATTTTTACCAGTCCATAAATCAAATCAAATAATTCCTTATAAGAATCACCAGTGAGTATAAGTGATGACTTCTTGTTTTAATATTATTATATGTGGTGGTGGTTTAGGTGGTCTTGCATTAGCTATCGGATTAGTTAACAAAGGGCATAAAGTCACGGTCTTAGAAGCAACTAAACAATTGAGTGAAGTTGGGGCGGGTATACAAATCCCCCCTAATTCAGTTCGAGTATTAAAAGAGTATGGAATTTATGAAAAATTCCTGGAGTTGGTAATTACCAAACCGGCAAATATCGTCATTCGAAGATATGAAGATGGAGAAATATTAAATAAAACTCCTTTGGATCCGGACATGACTGATAAATACGGATATCCTTATTTATTAATCCATCGGGCTGATTATCTTAAAATTCTTTATGAACTGGCTATGGAATCGGGAGTTAAGATTATTAAAAATTCTCGAGTGGGTAATGTTAATGGAGATACCAAGACGGTTACGTTAGTTAATGGGGATACGTATACTGGAGATTTGATTATTGGTGCTGATGGGATTAAATCTGTGGTTAGGGACACTGCTGTTGTTACTGAAGAAACAGTATTACCATTACCATCATCATATTGTGCATATCGTGCCACTATCCCTGGAGATGTCATGAATTCTGATCCCATAGTTAGTCATTTAATGAAGGATATTAATTCTAACTGTTGGATTGGATATAGAAGACACATTATGGCATATCCGATCAGAGGGGGTTCATTATATAACATGGTGATGATTCATCCTGGTCAATCTCCAATTGGAGTATGGAATCAGCCGGGGGATTTAGAAGAAATGAGAAATCATTTTAAAAATTGGGATCCCGTGGTGCGTCAATTATTAAGTCATGTGGATAATACTTTGAAATGGGTATTAGCCGATATGCCAAGATTACCCAGATGGGTGAAAGGTAATGTTGCCTTAATTGGAGATGCCGCTCATGCCATGTTACCATTTTTAGCCCAGGGGGCAGGACAAGCTGTTGAAGATGGGGCAACATTGATTGATGAATTGGATAAAATTAGTAAAATTGAAGAGATTGAACAGGCGTTAAAGAAGTATCAAAAGAGAAGAATGAATCGGGCACAAACTATTCAAGCCGGAGCTAGAAATATCGGAGAGATTTGGCATTTACCTGATGGTGATGAACAAATTGAAAGAGATATTAAAATGAAAGCTAAAGGTGAACATAATCCTAATAAATGGTCAGATAATGAATTCCAACATTGGTTATTTGGCTGGAATGCCTTTACTGATTGAGGAGTGTGTGTAGAGAGTATGTAGAGTAAATGAAATTTGAATGAATGTGTAATACGTTTCTTTTTGTTATTGTTTCGTGATTAAAAGCCACATTCACGTGGTACTGTAGCAAGTGATTTCACCCACATGTTGTTAGTGGTAGAACATGTGATTGACGAATGAAATTGTTGAATTATTTTTTAGTGTGTGTGAGAGAGTACAAATAATAATAATTATAATAATGGTTTCTATGTGGGGTTTACAATAACACAAAATAACATAGCAATAGCAATAGAAAAAGGGGAAAACCATTTCTGATACAATCAATATGAAACAAAAACTGGAATAATTTAGGTTTGTTAACAATAACGACAGATTATTCATGTCAATGGAAGTAGACAGATAGGTCCCGAGAGAAAGAAAGAACGATGGAATAAACAGGGATTAATTTTCTTGAATTCTTATGTTTTTAAAAAAGTTTATCCCCATATCACGAGACGTACATGGATAATTACTTCAATAGGTATTGTTTCATGATCTTCTCTCTCTATATAAAGGACAAGTAATATGTAATAAAATGGCTTGCAATTAATTATTAAACAAAAGGAGCAAAGAGAGAAAAAAAAACAAGGCTGAGGCCGTGGATGAGGGTGAGGATGGAATGGAATGGAATGAAATTATTCGACTCATTAGATTTCCAAAAATAGAATTTTCAGTTTAGTGTCATTTCTAAGTTTTTTAGTGCGGTTATAATTTCTCAACAAAGAGATGTCCCCCAATATCTATACTAGGAGGGAAATACTACGTCTTCTACGCCTTCTTCGCCTGCTACCACCATGGATGGGTGGTGGTTACATCAACCAGACAAATCGCCTTAAACTTGTTATCTTACTAACTTACTACCTGTATGCAGGTACAGACAATAAATGTTACTTGTGATAAAAACAAATACATTCCTTTTCTCCTATTGTTTCTACTTACTTACACATAGATACTAACCTTTTGTAATTGTTGATTTGTATATTATCTTCGTACAAGCAAGTACTACAAGTAGTGCATAAATCATTTAATTAATCAGAGCAATCAAAAAAATTTTACTCGACGGATTTTTTATTTTTTGTTCCAGATTGATTACTTTTATTCTCTTTTTGTAATACTTACTTTAATCCTACTAACCCTTCTTTAATTCTCTGAGTCTTATTGGATAAACGGTTAGAACTCATCCACTACCCTTCCCTTCCACCCCTACACCCCCCTGATTAACAAGAAACAAGAAAAATAGAAGTATAAAACTATAGAAGTTTTAAAAATAGAATAAAATTTATTCGACAGAAAACGAAACGAAACGAAAGGAAAATTAAGAAATTCCCCCGACAGAAAAATAAAAATAAAAAAACGAAACGCTCGAAAAAAAAAAAAAAAAAAAAAAATTAAATCCTTACACACACTTTAATTTCTTGGCTGTGTCGATTTTCTTTCTTTGATTTTTTTTTTTTTTTAAGTTACCAACACATACACATTCGTTTGATTAATTCATAGCAACAACAACATATTCATTTCATTTCATTCAATACATAATGGTAGATACTTCAGGATTAGCTGTGGGGTTAGCCGTGGGTGTACCTTCGTTTCTTATAGTGTTAGTGGTGGCTTTATTCTGGTATAGAAATCAACACCAACAAAGAAAAGAAGACTTACACGATAATGAATTCGATATAGGTTTACAAGATGACCATTCGTTTAATCAGTTCCAAGAAGAATTACATAAACAAACAGAGAAAAACGATTATGTTCAAACTAGAGAAATAGAAAAACTTACTGGTGATTCTTCAGAAACTACTAATAGTAATGATGGTCAACAACAATCTACTTCAACTACAAGTAGAGGTTTACAACATCCTCCACTCACAAAACCACAATCAAGTTATGATTTCTATGAAACTTTTATCCCTGTATTACCTTCCCAGGGACAACAGGCTCAAGGTCAACCATCACCACAATTTCAACAACCAGGTCAACATAATGCAACTTCCTCTGGTCCAGGTTCAGTTGCTGATATAAATGAAAGCAATACTAATACAGCTGCAGATAGTACAACATCTTTAGTAAATTATCATAATCGTTCCACGTCAAATGATTTAGACACATTAGCCAAACAATTGCATAATCCACAATTTTTTGAAAAACTACCTAGTAGAGCAGCAACTGCTAAATATCTGATCAAACCAAGATCCACCACCAATAACAACACCACCACCAACAATAGTAATAATGCATTTTCTACTAATAATTCAAGTAGTGATTTGATTAATAATTATTTGGTTGGTGAAACTCATGCCATGAATGATCATTTCGTTTATGAAGCTCCTACAGTTGAAGTTTCAACACCATATTCTAAAGAAAAAGATTCACATAATGTTGTGGGTGATGAGCCTCATGAAGAATCTTCAGAAGCTGATGCTACTGAAAGTACTACAAGCACTACACCATTCCATGAAAAACACAGAATAGTAAATTAGATTGCGTAAGGAAAAAGGAAAAAGAAAAATTAGATTATAGAGTAATTATTAGTATTAGTATTCCCGTATAGTATACAGGGAAGAGAGGGTAAGTTTAATTCGTTGATTTGTACTGTATTTAGTATACTAAATTATATACACAAAGGTTTGCATTTTTTTTATTTTATATTTAATATTTTATATATTCGATTGAAATTGAGAGGGTATTGCGGAAAACCCGACAATTCCTTAAATACGGCGTTCCCTCCCCCCGTTTTCCCATTCCGCGTAGAACAAACAAGAAGAGCAATCATCACCAGAAGTAGAACCACCAACATCATCTACGATAACAGACAATGTTTAGATCTAGACTATTCATCCACCCATGGATGAAAAGATCATATGCCACTTATAAACGATTTGATAACACCACATCATCATTCACCACCTCCTATGCCCATATATTAACCAGCAGAACAACATTATATGTAGGTGGAGGATTATTAGGATTCTATATTTATAATCTACATGCTGCTCCATATACTGGCCGACGTCGATTTATTTGGGTTCCTTATTGGTTAGAAACTAAAATTGGCGATTATTCATATTATCAAATATATAATCAATTCAAACTGATGATCTTACCCCATTCGAATCCTTTATATACTCGAGTTTCCGGGATTATGAATAAATTACTTACCGTTGCATTAACTGACCAAGGTGTTGATAATGAATTAAATCTGAGGTTTTTGAACCATTTGAAGGGTTTAAAATGGGAAATTAATATTATTGAAAATAATAAATTACCACCAAATGCATTCATATTACCGAATGGGAAAATCTTCATATTTAGTTCCATCTTACCGATTTGTGAAAATGATGATGGGTTAGCAACGGTGTTATCTCATGAATTATCCCATCAATTAGCCCAGCATTCAAGTGAACAATTACTGAAACAGCCGATATATTTAGTACTATCAACTATTTTATACAGCATCACGGGGATTTCGTGGTTTAATGATTTATTAATTAATGCCGTGTTAACCATGCCCGCATCAAGAGAAATGGAATCAGAGGCTGATCATATTGGGTGTGAATTGTTGGCGAGGGCTTGTTTTGATCCTCGACAATCAATTAAATTCTGGCAAAGAATGAGTAATGCTGAGCAAAGACTCGCTGGGAGATTAGGTGATGGTGGTAGTACTACTAGTGGGGGATTGGCACAAACTTGGGAATTTTTTTCAACTCATCCTGCTACAAGTAAAAGAATTTCTGATATTGAAAAATGGATGCCTCAATTATTACAAATTAGAGAATCTTCAGGGTGTTATGAATATGGGAAATTTCATAATTTTAACCAAACTTATTTTAAACGATAATAGAACTTATATTTACTTTTGGGAACTATATACATTACTTTCCATTATTCCATTATCTTGTAATTCACTGAAATAAATACTCTTTGGTTTAAACCAAGACAATGAACTGATTTCAATCCCTATTTTATAATCAGTATACTTTACTTCTTCCTTATCGCCATCAGGAGGTATCTCTAATAAATAAACCAGTACAACACCTAATCTTTTCCTGGTATCGATATTTTTTGAATCATAATAAGGGACACTGAATTTAATAAATTTCATTAATTCTTCACTACCATCAACTTTAACATTACTAGTTATCCAACTTTCAATTTCTGTATCTGGGATATTTATATTAAACTGATTATCCTCCAGAATAAACCCCTTCATCACATCATCATGTACCCCTCCCCCTTCGCTTTGAAAGATATATTCAATTATACGTTGTTCAACTAATTGTACAGTCTGTTTCCTTATCGAATCATACAGATTATCTATCCCCATCAATACATTCTCTACACTCGATTCATCATATTTCGCAATCCTTATAATTTCATCCTCATTCCATCTACTAACATCCAACCTCTGAACAGCTTTATTATATTGATGGGTTCTATGTTTGACATACCCGAAATACCCTAATATAGTTAATGGAGGTCCAATAGTAATGTAATATTTCGGATGATAGTTTATAAATGTGAATATCCCTGATGCTATCACCGTGGTGAGTTTTAATGGTTGTGGGATAAGATTGTTCCAGATTAAGTGCGGGTAGGTTTTATTGGAAATGTATGATAGTCTTGGTGGTTGGGTGTATTTGTTAAATAATGTTCTTTTAAATATAATTGATCGTAGCATTTTGGTCTATAACTTAGTGGATCATGATAGTTGTGATATCTGTGATTGCTGTGAAATTTTTTTTCTTTCACTCCTTCTTGAATATTTTTTTCTGTTCGTGTTGATGTACGATTTAAACCATCGTACATTTTTTGGAATTTGTTGGCTTAGTTTTGTTTGTTTCTCTCTCCACATATCAACATGACAAGAACATCACGAAATAGATATATTCTATTAGGGTTAATAATCTTCTTATGTCTTTTGACTATCTCCAGTATTAGTAAATACAACAAGACATACGATTCAATCATTAATCTCCTTGATATTGATGAAGATGTTGAGGACCTGCCGTCTGAACCCCACACTACAAAAAAAGCAAGACCTCCGATACCAGAACGATACTTAGGAGGTACTAAACAAATGTCACCTGATGAAATCGAAGCTGATAGTAGAATTCTCAATGACAATGATGATGGTGAAGGTAGTGATAAGGTTAAACTAGGTGTACCGGTATTAAGTGAATACGAAACAGCCGTTATCCAACAACCTCCAATTCCAAACATCCCTCTGGATTTCACCAACATTAAACAATTTAATTTCAGAATATATTCTCATAATGTGAAAAACGGAGGTAATAGAGATTTAACCCCTGGAGAACAAAGTTGGAAACATCGATTAATTCCATTAACCACATCCATGCGATTCAATACCTTTGTTGACAACTCCATAATTACATTACAAGAAGTTTACAAGTACCAACTATTAGATATCATGAATGAACTTAATCGTCATGAACCGGATAAATGGGAATATTACGGCAGGGGTAGGATTGATGGTGAAGAAATTGGAGAATTCGTTCCTATTATTTGGCAACCTACACAATGGGAATTAATTTATAGTGATACCATGTGGTTAAATGAAAAAGATCCTCGATCTTCATTACCCGGATGGGATGCCATGTATTCCAGAATAGCATCATTTATAACCTTGAAACATAAATCAACATCCAATTATATCAATATAATTAATTCCCATTTCGATCATATTGGAATTGCCGCTCAATTAGGATCAGTTGATTTGGTCCTTGACAAGATTAAAGAATTGAATCAATGGCCAAGTTTCTTCTGTGGGGATTTAAACATCGAACCCGGTCTGAAACCATATTTGAAATTAACTACTGAATTGATAAGTTCAAAAGAATTAACTACTCCATTTAATAACTATGGACATGTTAAAAGTTCAGTTACGGGTTTTGAAGGTGAAGTGTTATTACAAGGGGGTCAAAATATCGATTATATATTTGCTCCTAATTATGCTCATTCTATTGATACAGAAATCGAATGTAATAGTGAACTGGTTTCAAATAATACCATTGATTTAAAGTTGTATCAATTTGGAATGTTGCATTCGAAGTTTAATGGTAAATACATTAGTGATCATAGACCAATTGTTGCTGACTATATAATGAGTAAAAGTAATTGTAATTGATATATAGTTTAGGTATTTGATTGATCTACACGACTTTTTTGATCTTTTCCTTGTTTCTCCTTCTCTCTCTCATAAATGATGTCACAGCCGAAAAAAAAGGGCGTGTACCCAAGTACTATTTGTTTGTTGTTCAATTACAAATATATACAATCACTCTTTCTTTGTTTTTTGTTTCTTTTCTTTGATACAATATCCCCCTCTAATATCAATAACATCTATTTGAAAATGTCGGAATCATTAGATTCTACATTACCCAGTAGAAGTAATGTACTACAACATCAACATCAACATCATAACCACCACCATCACACATCCTCACATTCAAGTAGAAATCCCCTACAACCAATGATATCAGAAGAGGACAAGAAACGATATTATTTCCTGTTGATCAATTACGAATACCAGAGTCTTCAATCAGATTCTGAAATACGACAGAAATCATTATTTGAACTAATGGATTATTGCGAATTACAATACGAAAATTCCAATACTCAATCACAACCAGGATCACTGAAACTAGGGATAAAATCATATATTCGCGGATACCTTGTATTTAATTATTTGATCAATGGATTCATCATGCATCATTTTAATGGATTTGATGAATTTATAGCTAATAATGAAACTGATTTCATTATTTATTTAAACATATTTGCATTTTATAATACGGATGTTTATTTCTCAAATGGTAATTATTCGATATTTGCTAGTGATTTAAGAAATTTCATGAAGGATTATCTTATTATCAATAATATACTAAGTTTTGATATAAATGAATTATTCACCTGGTTACATGATTACATATCGTATTTAAAAGAAAAAGATAGATCAACAACAGAGTTGAATGGTAGTGAGTCAAAAGTACCGTCATCGCCTTCTCCATCAGCAATGTCATCGACGTCATCAACGACGTCATCATTTTCATTCACAGAAGCATATAAAACTCCTGATCTCCAATCTGAAGAAGAATTTAAAGTAAGATATCCTTCAGTGAATACATATAATACCCTTCCTTCTCATACAAGTACAACTCCACACGCAAATCAAGACAGACCACCTATTCCTACCCTGGTTCCACCTATGTTAGCGCGAAAAGAACTTCCTTCATTACCAGTAGCCCTGATTTCCACGCGCGACTCCATGTCACCGCCCTCATTACTGCCCCTGACACTGCCACGAATTCTGAATGCAGTCCCATATTCCATGCATCCACCACACAGGTCAACAACTACAGAATACCCAATAAACCCATCTGTGATTCCAACTTTGGATTCTAGGAAAAGTCCATATCCAGTACGAGAAGATATCGGATCTCCTTCAACTTCTCCACCTTCATCTTCATTATCCCCATCTCCTGTTCCTGTACCTGTTCCTGTCCCAGCACTGGAAAGCAAATATTTTAAACCGAAATCATATGGTAGACCAAAACGTGAAGTCCCCGATGGTTATTTACGTCCAACTGATTATACCACTGCCAAGATTCATGGCACTAGTAGCAATGGTACTAGCAGCAGTAATGGTCATGCACCAACAACAACCACAAATACAAATGGAAAAATATATTCACAAAAACCGCAATATCTGCCAAGACACCTACAACAAGCTCAGCCACAAATGTCACCATCATCTCATGGTCAACAGTTTCAACAACAACAACCTAAGAATGGACCGAATTATATTCAACCGTATCAACCACAACAACATTATCAACAACTACCACAACATTATCATCAACAACCACCGCCACCACCACCACCAATGATGCAACAACCAGTGTATCAACAGAACTATAACCAACCTCCAGGAACTATGGCGCCCCAAAATGGAGTGCTTTATTCTCATATCCCACAACATGTGATGCAACAACACCAGGAACAAGTAAAGTATCAAAAACATAATGTGCTCAAAGAGTATTCTATTTGTGGGTTGAGGAATTTCGGCTCGTCATGTTACATCAACTCAACTATTCAATTATTATTTGGTATTTATGATTTCAAGTTAATTTTCAATCAAGGGTATCAAAAACATGTCAAAGCAACGAAATATTTAAAGATATTAGCCAAACCAAATAGTCATGTGAAAGATTCTGTATTATTAAGTGAAGCAATATCAGGACTTTTGAAAACTTTTCAAAATAATGGAGGTGTTTCGGTATCACCTACGAAATTCATCCGGATTACGTCGTTGTTAAAACCAGATTTCAATATTCCTTATGAACAACAAGATGCACAAGAGTTTTTATTGTTTTTATTAGATCGATTACATGATGAAATGGCCGATAAATCACCAGAGAGTTTTGACCCCGAGAGAGCAATTCGTAAATGGAAGATTAACCTCACATTAGAAACCAAAGATAAATATTTAACTTGGTGTAAATCTTTACATGAACACGAAGGTACATCACCAATAACTGATTTATTCCAAGGACATTTACAAAATAAATTGAAATGTAATAAATGTGGATATGAATCAATTAGTTATTCCCCCTTTAGTATTTTATCATTACCTATTCCTGCAAATAACAAAAGAGAGGTTAATCTAAGTGATTGTTTAAGATATTTCATCCAAGATGAAGTGTTATCTGGAGAGAATGCTTGGCATTGTCCTAAATGTAATGGAGAAGTGCAAACATTAGATAATCATCCCGTATTTGAATCCAAACGATCTGGTCTTTTCAAAATTGGCGGTAAAAAGAAACAACAACAACAGCAAAATGGTAATAGTAGTGATAATCAGAAGAACGGGTTGAGTACTATATCTACCAAGAGTGTGAATTTTGTCAAATTACCAACGGTTTTAATCATTCATTTGGGATTATTTAATTCTGTTGATAAATTAAACACTTTAATAAGGTATCCATTAGTTTTAAAATTCAATAATCAAGGTCATGAAATAGTATATAAATTATCGGGGATGATTAATCATTTTGGTAGTTTGAAAAGTGGTCATTATACTTCATTAGTTAACAAATCTAATATTCATGAAAAATCAAGAAATTTGGATAATTTAAAACAACCATTCTGGTGTTTGTTCGATGACGAAAATGTTCGTTCGAATTTGGCAAATGGTCATTTGGGTGGTCCTCCTTATGATGAGGTGGTTTCTTCAGATGCTTATGTTTTATGTTACGAAAGAATAGATATTTAACAAGAAAAATAAATAGTTTATACATTATAGAACTCAAAATTAACGATAACCAAGAACTGTACTTTATTCAACTTCATCTTCTATATCAAATGCATTCTGTAGTTTCTTTTTCTTAGTGACTTTCTTTTTGAGATTTAGTTTTATCGAGCCACTTACATTTGTTGGTGGTGACTGTACAACAGGTATTTCATTTACACTTTCTTGTTCTAGTTTCTTTCCCTTCTTGATTTGTTTTAATAACAATCTCTCTTCATCATCTCCTTCATCATAACTCCTCTTCTCCTGTAAACTCTTTAACGTTTCATTAGGATCGATGAACTTAATCTCCAAATTAAATCCTTCCCCTTCCTCTTCCTCTTCCTCTTCGTCCTCCCCATCATCATTGGTTTTAACTTTCACTTTCCCATTCTTACCCAAATATTTAACAAACGAAGTTAGACTTCTCCAACGAGTAGAATTCATATGAACATGATCTCGATCATTTCGGATATATTCCTGGTAGAACTTATTAGCATTGATGAATTTCGTGCCATGATTTAATTTCAATAATCTTAAGAAATCATCCATGAATTGATTCGAATACGTATCGATTAATTGTGATGTTTCTCCCAGAGTTTGAATTTGCGAGATTTTACCCCGATGTGATGGTGATGATAAATGATTCTTGAATCCATTGGAATCTCGACATTGTTTGTTACATAATTGACAATAATATTTAAGTTTTTGTAAGCCCGATGCTTTGAGTTTCTTGGATTGATATTTGGCTGTTCCTAATTCTGCCTTTGCCATTGTCTATGAACTATAATTAATATGTATGTATCTTTTTCTCTGTAATAGTTTTATTTTCTTTCCCATGGTTTTTCTCATCTTACGTTTTACTTCGTTTTCTATGCAAAATTTATACAAAAAAAAACACACCTATTCATCAAATCAACATTGTAAGTCAGTAACTTCCTTGTCGTAACCAACATAAACACGTATCCCCCTTTCGATCCCTTTACTGCTCTTCTATAGTTTGCTGCAAAAATCACACAGTCTCCCCATCTCAAAATACATTGGACGACATTGGACGACATTGTTCTACATTTTGTCCACTCTCATTCTCACTATCTGTCTGCCACACTCATCTTTCAAAGAGCAAAAGAAAAAAAAAAAAAAAAAAGAAAAATTTTCCAATATCAAATCAAACCTTTCACCAACTATTTATTCATAACCCAACAACAACAACTATATCAACAATGTCAGTTATAGGTATTACTTTTGGTAACACATCTTCTTCAATTGCAGTTGCCGGCGCCGACGGTAAAGTCAACGTCATTGCCAATCCAGATGGTGACCATTCTATCCCATCTGCTTTGTCTTATATTGGTGAAGATGAATACCATGGATCCCAAGCCGAAGCTAGATTAATAAGAAACCCAGAAAACACCATTGTTAATTTCAGAGATTACATTGGTAAGAAATTCAGTGAAATCGACACAAAAATCACTACTGGAGCTAAACCAAAAGAAATTAATGGAGAAATCAGTTATGAAATTACTAATGATGGTAAAACTGAAATCTTGACTGTACATGAAGTTGCCAAGAGACATTTCAAACAATTGAAATTGGCTGCTCAAGATTTCATTGGTAAAGATATCGAAGGGGTTGTTTTAACTGTCCCAACTGATTTCACCGCCCATCAAAGAGAAGAAATCACCAAGATCTCTGAAGACGCTGGTTTGAAAGTTTTGCAATTGATCAATGAACCATCTGCTGCTTTGATTGCTCATTTGTCTTCTGAAGAAGACAGATTGTCTCAAGATAAAATTTATGTTGTTGCTGACTTCGGTGGTATCAGAACCGATGGTGCTGTTATTGCTGTTAGAGGTGGTGTTTTAACCATCTTGGCTACTGCCCATGAATACGGTTTGGGTGGTGATAACTTGGATGCTTCTTTATCTGAATTTTTCGCTAAAGAATTTGAAAAGAAAACCAAAGCTAACCCAAGAACCAACGCTAGATCTTTGGCTAAATTGAAGGCTGAATCTATTGTTGTCAAGAAAACCTTATCCAATGTTCAAACTTCCACTTGTTCTATTGAATCTTTAGCTGAAGGTTTTGATTTCCACACCAGTATTAACAGATTGAGATACGAATTAGCTGCTAGAGAGCCATTATCTAAGATGACTGGATTTGTTGAAAAAGTTATTTCCAAAGCTGGTTTAGATGCTTTGGATATTGATGAAGTTTTGTTGGTTGGTGGTGCTGCCCACACCCCTAAATTGGCTTCCAACATTTCTTACTTATTCCCAGAAACCACCAACATAATAGCTCCATCTTTGGACTCTAAAGCTTTGAACCCATCTGAATTAGTTGCCCTTGGTGCTGCTTTACAAGCTTCTTTGATTGAATCATTTGATGAATCTGAAATCAAAGAATCCTTGCAACCAATTGTTGTCAACACCCAACACTTGTCCAAATCAATCGGTATCAAAGATGCTGAAGGTAAATTCCAACCAATCTTAGTTGCTGAAACCGCTTACCCAATCAAGAAATCTATTGAAGTCACCAACGGTGATGCCTCATCAGTTGTTGTTGAATTGTACGAAGGTGCCAGAACCGTCAAAGAAACCGTTATTGAACCAGAAGCTGCCGACGATTCTGAAGAAGAAGATTCCGAAGAAGAAGAACCAGAAATCAAGAAAGAGGTTGTTTATGAATGTGGTAACAAGTTGGCTGAATTGTCTTTGAAAGATTTGAAACCAAACGCTAAATTGGAAGTCACTGTTAATATCACTCAAAATGGTGTTTTGCATTTATCTGGTAGAGAATTGAAACAAGGTTCAACTGTTGTTAAAGGTGAAGTTACTTCTCAATAAGTTTATATCTTAAAAAAAGAAAATAGGATTTTATAGAGAATAATAATCAACGAATTACTTTATGTAACTGCCGTACGTGGTATAGAATCATCCACTTCCATACGGACAAACCCACGCACAAAAAAAAAAAAACGAACTAGAGGAAAAAGGGCCAAAAGCAAAACACAACAACTGATTGTCTTTTTTTTTCTTTTTCTTTTTTTCCGCTTTGTTGGCAACGACAATTGACCAAGTATCATTTTTTTTTTCTTTCCTTTCTAAACGACGATAACATCTACCATTAGAGGGGACTGTTTTTTTTTTGTTAACATAATTCACCCTCCATCCTCAATAGAACCACAAGTATGGCGAAGAAAAAGAAGCAAGAGATGTCTCAAGTGTATAATGGGTCCAAGAATGAGTTTATATTCGGAGAACAAGGTGGTAAAGGGAAAAACTTGACATCATTTCTTAGGAACTTATCATTGACAGGATCGTCAGCCAGTGTTAACTCCGGTCGAGATTCTTATGAAGAAGCAAATAGCAACATATATGGAAGTCTAAGTTATAATAAACCCAATGGATCAAATTCAAATACGGTTAATTCGTCGTCAGTGTTCCAATCAAGACCCAATAGTAGAGCCGTGTCACTTGGAAATGTGGGCAGACAACTGTCCCCGAAAAGTCGTCAACGAAGATCACATTCAAATTCAAGGTATAAGGATTCAGATGATGATTGGGATGCGGGGTTAGATGAAGTTAGTGTCAAGTCCAACAAACTCCCACCCCCACCTATGTTGGATTCATTATATCCTGATTTGACTGTACAACTTCCATCCCAACAACAAGGTCAACAACATCAAGGAGAACAATCTACAAAAGAATCAATGGATTTTGAAGATTTACAGGCCAAAGCAGAGGTGAGTAAATTGAACCAACTTAATAGCAAATACGCCAAATTCAGGAAAATTCTCACATCAGATAATATTATAAATTTACAAGACTTGCGGAAACTATCCTGGAACGGTATACCCAATGAATTACGAGCACTTTCATGGTTATTACTACTCGGTTATCTCCCTACCAATAAATCTCGTCAAGGGTCGACTCTCAAAAGAAAACGTCAAGAGTATATGGATGGGTTAGGAAGTGTCACAATTGAATTCCATGAAGATCCTCCAGAAAATAATTCCAATATTTCATTATCAAATGTGAATCGTGATAAACAATTATATCACCAAATCAAAATCGATGTCAAGAGAACAAACCCTACAGTCAAATTATACGCATATCCAGAAACACAAATTTCACTTCGCAAAATATTATATCTTTGGGCAGTAAGACATCCTGCCAGTGGATATGTTCAAGGAATTAACGATTTATGTACACCATTTTACCAGATTTTTTTGAGTAATTATATTTGGCAATTACAGAGAAAACAACAGGGGGAGAAGGATGATGAAGATTTATTTATCCCAGGATATATGTCTAGCCAAGATGAAGAGGATTTACAGGAAGAACAATTATTAAATGATCCTCAATTGATGCGTTATAATTTAGATAACTTCAAACCGGAATTGCTCTCACAGAGAGTGGTATCTATCATCGAAGCAGATACGTATTGGTGTTTATCTAGGTTATTGGAAACTATAACAGATAATTACATCCATGAACAACCGGGTATTATTAGACAAGTCGGGGATTTAAAGAACTTGACGTCTAAAATCGATGTTGAATTAGTGAATCATTTCGACAACGAAGGCATTGAGTTTATCCAATTTTCATTCAGATGGATGAATTGTCTATTAATGAGAGAGTTGCCCATTCATTTGATAACAAGAATGTGGGATACGTATCTTAGTGAAACACCTTTGGGATTTTCCAATTTCCATACCTATGTATGCGCAGCATTTTTGATCAAGTTTAGTAATGAGTTGAAACAGAAGGATTTCCAAGAGATACTATTGTTTCTTCAAAGTCCACCAACTGAGAATTGGACAGAGAAAGATGTGGAGTTGATGTTGAGTGAAGCTTTTATTTGGCAAAGTCTATATAAGAATGCATCAGCACACTTAAGGTGAATATATAAAACAACGATCAACGGAGTTGATTTAATGATGAATATTATTCTGACATGAATTGTAACAAGAATCTCTTTTTAAAGTACAAGAAAAAAAAAAATGGAACCTATAATGTACAAAAACCGAAGTCAAAAAGAAAAAAATAATAATTAGAGATCTGCGGGTTTGTTATTATTATTAATTTATTGCTTCGATGCGCGCAACCGATGGAACCCATATAAATACAAATATATATCTCATCGCTCTTTCTCTCACTCCCAGTGTTCGCAGTTTGGGTTCCCCTATTTTTTTTTTTCCAACCACGAGTTCAACTTCAACGTTTATTAACCCTTTGGAAATCAACAAACGCCCATTCTTATTATAACTATTGTTCAACATTCAACATGTTTAAACCAGCAGGAAGAACCATATTAGCCTCGACTATCGCCAAACCATTCCAAGAAGAAGTCACCAAAGGTGTCCAACAATTGAAATTCACTCCGAGATTAGTTGGATTATTAGCCAATGATGATCCAGCTGCTAAGATGTACGCTAATTGGACAAGTAAAACTTGTGAATCTTTGGGTTTCAAGTATGATTTAATTGAAGTCAACAAAAACGAATTAGAAACATCATTAATTAAAGCCAACAAAGATGATTCTGTCAATGGGATAATGGTTTATTTCCCAGTTTTTGGTGATAAACAAGATCAATATTTACAACAATTGATATCTCCTGAAAAGGATGTTGAAGGTTTGAATTTCTTGTATTATCATAATTTGTATCATAATGTTAGATTCTTGGATCCTCCACATAATCAACAAAAATCAATCTTACCATGTACTCCATTAGCCATGGTGAAAATATTGGAATACTTGGGAGTTTACAATAACATCTTGCATTACGGTAATAGATTATATGGTAAAAGAGTTCTTATTGTCAATAGATCCGAAATTGTTGGTCGTCCATTGGCTGCTTTATTGGCTAACGATGGTGCCACGGTCTTTTCTGTTGATATCAATAACATCCAACAATTCACCAGAGGTGATGACTTACTGGAACAAAGACATAAAGTTGTTGACTTAGATGAGTCCAATACATTAGAGAAACTTGCTCCTACTTGTGATGTCATAATAACTGGGGTACCTCTGGAAAATTATAAATTTCCATCTGAGTTGGTCACTCATGGTACAGTGGTGATTAATTTTGCCAGTTGTAAGAATTTCAACGATGATATTAAATCAAGAGCCGGGTTATATGTTCCTTCTATTGGTAAAGTTACCATTTCTATTCTTTTAAGAAACTTGTTAAGATTAATTGGTAATAAGCAAATTAGACAAGGTGAGGCAGCTGCAACTACTTCAACTACTTCGGCAACTTCCGGTACTTCTTCTTCTTCCGCTTAGAAACATAGTCATTTATTTACTATTGTTGAAGTATATGCAGGACCATTCCAGAAAGTGGAGTCAAATGAGAAGAGAATAAAAAGAAAGAAAAAAGAAAAAATTTTTAACTCTGAAATTGAAGGATGAAGAGAGAGAAGTGTACTTTAATCAAAAAATCTGAACTTTAATCACCGAATACAGATTAAGTACCATAACCTCCAAATTAGACCCCCGGAGCCGTACCCTTTTTTATTATCTTTGATTTTTTGATTGTTTTTTTTTATCATCATTACTATTATTTATTATAAACTGTGCTATATAAGTAAATAAACGACAAAAACAAAAAAAAAAGAAGTACTTATTTATTTATTTATTCCATACATATAACATCAGAATTCGTATTTTTTTTGAGTCATGAGTTTATCAGAAAGGGGAGAGACCGAAGTATCTGACTCATCAACCGCAAGCAATAAAAGGGTTGTTCAAATCGATCCATTAGCAGTAACTGAATCACTAGGGTTTCGAATTTTTAGAAAGGGAAGCAGAAAACCCTGGACCAAAGAAGAAGATACAAAACTTGTTGAGATTGTTCAGCAAGAATACAAGCACCCTATTGATTTAGATGAAGTTGATTGGGACTCCATAGCAGAACGAATCACATCCGATACATCAAGAAAGGGAAAAGATTGTCGTAAACGATGGTCAAATTCCCTTGATCCAAGTCTACGTAAGGGCAAATGGACTACGGAGGAGGATGAGAAGTTGCTTGCAGCATATGAGACATATGGTTCAAGTTGGTTAAAAATCTCGCAAATGATAGAAGGAAGAACCGATGATCAATGTGCTAAAAGATATATGGAAGTGTTGGATCCTAGCAAGAAAAACCGATTGGAGCCATGGTCGATGGAGGAAGATCTACGATTGATCCAATTGATTAAACAATATGGAACCAAGTGGAGAACGATTTGTTTGTCCTTTGATAGTAGACCAGCTTTGACTTGTCGTAACAGATGGAGAAAGTTGGTGACGGATGTGGTTAGAGGTAAGGCTGATCCATTGGTTAAGAGAGAAGTTGAAAAAGTGACAAATGCAAATGCAGATGCAAATCCAAACGAAAATGCAAATGCAAATGCAAACACAAATGAAAGCGATGGGTCGGATGGAAATTTATTGGAACTTTTAACTAAAAAACAAGAAGAGTTGACCAAACAGAAGCTAGCCTCTGATACTAAGAGACCAAGACCAAGATCAAGATCATCGAAGAGAACCAAGAATGATACACAATCAGCATCAGCATCATCGCCATTGAAAATTGAACCAGCTACAACGGGACAATCTTTAGATCCTCCCTCTTCTTCTTCCATGTCTCCACGTGCAGAAGATACTACCCCAGCTTCAAGGACACCTACTGCGAATGGTCCAACAAAAACAAATGTCGAGTGGCGTTATTCACTTGTACCTGAAAACAGTGATAATACAGAGCTTTCACAAAATATGCTCTTTGATGGAGATTCTGGAGGTATCATCAAGGATGAACAATTGGTGAAATACCTAGTTGCATACGCTAAGAAGAACAACATGAATGTTACAGTCCATCAACATATCCATCATCACTATGCATCATCTAGCAATCGTAGAGAACTGGGTGGTGATACAAGCAGTGTAAGTACACCAGCAGCTTTTAATGGTAAACCAGATGAACAACAAGCTCGATTCCAGCATTTCAATTACTTGCCACCATTGGTAGAAGTACCCAAATTAAATTCTTCCCATCCTTCACCAAGTAATAGTGTACAAGGTGATTCCAGTCAAGCACGCACCAATGCTACCCAATTCCACCACCATCACCACCATCACCATCACCATCATTCAGATAAACAAAGAAACAGTCTGACACAACATGACAAACAAAGAAATCACAAGAATGAAACTACAAATGATTTTGATGGTAGTCGAGAATCAGATATTATGAAGTTATTGAATAACGCTGATGAATTTGGTAAACAGAGTGACGCCACGTCAGGATCGAACGCATTAACTCCTTTATCCCAAGCTGTTGAAATGATTGAAGCTGAAGACGGTCAAAAACCTAAAAGACGAAGATTAGAAAATGGTAAATCAACTAATAGCAATAGTCATAACGCCCATTATCAAAACCAAAACCAAAGTCAAAGTCAAAGTCAAACGCAACACCAACGCCAGCGTCAGCACCACCTGCTTGATTTACCAAGTGAAGATGAAGAAGGGATGGATTTCTGGGAAACAATGAGAAATTTAACAGACATGTCATTCGCAAACTCAAAAACACCAAATAAAGCTAACCCTGTCACGGAAGATACAACCACTTCAAATGCAAAAATTCAAACCCATAGACCAAATAACCATTCCCAAAAACCAGTCTCACAACACCATCCATTACATTATTACAATAGTAGTACGCGAGAAAACACACCACTTCCATTAAACAATCACAATACAGAAGGTCAAGGTGAGGATGAAGAAGAAGAAGTCAATGAAGATGAAGAAGAAGATGAAGTGGATGACGAAGAGTTGGATGATGAAGATAAAGTATTGGCTAGAGAAGTTGCTGAAGTTGGAGTGGATCAAGAAACTCTCAATAGTTATGGACTTTTCTACAACGTCTATACTAGAGAGGGTTCGACATTCCCAGATATCCAACAACAACCACAGCATAGCACAGATGATCAAAGTGCTAACCCTTATGATCAATGGGGTGGTGGATTTGGCATTATACCATTTAATCCTTCATAGGTATCATTATATAGATATATATATAATATTGATAGATCTATGCGCTGTGGTACAAAATCAAATGCAATGTACTTTAAAATTGACGGAAATAAAAAGAGCAAACATAAAAATTTTATAAGTTATCCATCGCGATATTCCCGAACATTGTGCCGTGTGTTTGTTGAGCCATATTGACTGGACCCAACGATTACCGGAAGAATACGAATATCCTCTCTTTGTTCTCTTTCAACTACAAAACAACATATTCACACTTTATTGCCGTTGCTAAGAGCAACATATTACACGATTGTATTGGAAACGAAGAAAATGAAGAAAGAAAAAAAAAGACAAGAAAATTTTGTTGATTATATAAGCATTACGTAACACATAAAATATCTGTTCATAAAAAAAAAATACGTAAAAATGTAAGACAGAAACAAACAAACAAAAAAAAAAAAAATTTAAGCAAATTGGATTTATGTACACTCCAATCATTTACACGCCCCTAAAAACATAACACACTTTCTTTTATAACTCACACATCTACACAGCAGGCTTCAAGGTTATCAATCTCCATCCCTTAAACATTCATTTCCTATATCATCAAAAGTTGAATTAATACCAGATCTACCCCCTTACCACCAGTCCACTCAGTTGAAGTATTTATGATATAGCAACTTTTTTTTTTCACGACTAAAGTTGACAAATTTTAATATATCTAGAAGTATTGTTTCCATAAAATGTCAGATAATTCTTCCAAAAATACCACTGATAATAAGCCTAGTCAGTCAAAGCCACTACTGCTGGAGAGTAAGAATAATGAAGGTAGTGACGCGAAGACAACTCTTCGGCCAAATGATCAAAAACAAACAACAACCACTGCCACTACCACCACCACACCGGCAGTAGTGAAGAAACAACTAGGAGAATTGCCTGGCACACCAAGGGACGAACAACCTTCCCCATTCAAGCTTCCTAAACAAGCCTTAGTGCATTCCGATATCAAGAATGCTGAAACACCTATATTGATCCTGGCTAATAATAGCGCATCGAGTCAGTCTCAGTTTCCACAAAAGCAACAGCAACAACAGCAACAGCAGCAATCAACTTCCTCGACAACAGCGAATAGTCATTCCGAAACCAATCCACAATCAGTCAGTCCCAATAACGTCCACTTCAACAACCCGACGCCAAACCCAAGTTTGATTAATACCACTTCTAATACACCCGGTGGAATCGCTATGACAACTGGCAACACGCCTGTTCCACCACCACCTGCATCTGGAACGCAGACGCCATCTATACTTAATAAAAACACCATCACGAATATTAACAAATCACTCAAGGCTAAACAAAAAGTGATACATACAAGAGAACCACACCCGAAGAACCCAACTTTAATATCAAATATAATCAACACGTCACCGCAATCGACTGCGTTCCCTAGCTTATCTGCAAATAATATTTTGAAAGATGGTGAATCTAGTCTGAACCTTATAAAGAGTAATAGTAGTGGAAACAATAACAATAACACTAACAACAACAGCAACAGCAACAACACCACGAGCAACAACAATGAAGTATCGGCTGGTAATGTGACAACTGCCCCGGCAACGGAGAGTTCCAAGATTGGCAATGCTGATAGACCAAATATTACACCAGTACAAACGACCTCAAATCAACTACCAAAATCACTACCAAAATCACATACAAAATCTCAGTCTCAGTCCCAATCTCAATCTCAATCTCATACCCCATCCGAATCTCAACCATCGTCCCAACCTCAAGTCCAAAATCAACCACAGCCACAGTCACTGGCTCAACAACAATCACAACCACAACTTCCACCCCCACCATCCGCAGCAAGTTTCATGCTACATCCAAATAGCTCATCTACTAATGTCCCTACATCTAGTACCAAACATGAAACCCTTGACTCACAGTCAAAGCAAACTAGGAAGAAAATATCCAAGCAAAACTCGACGAAAACAGATTTCTTTGCTGCTCGTTTGGCTAGTGCCGTTGATGATATAGAAAGTAGTGACAGTGATGAGACGTTTGTTTATGAGAATAACGATAATGGGTTTGATGGTAACAACAATGCTAACAATAACAGTAATAACTTTGATACTGCAAGTGTTTCTGGAAGTATAGCTGCAACTGCTGGTACTCCCGGTGTGATTAATGGGTCAACTACTGGAGGTGCTGGTGGTGCTATTCGAACACCATCAATCTTTGAAAGTGAGCAACTCCTGCATTATTATGAACCCAACAAGCAACCATTTAAACTCCCATCCAACAAGGCTCCATCAATTGCTAATTCCATTAATAGTAGCAACAATAATCTAGATTCCATCCTTAAAAGACCACCTCATTTAAGAGAAGCGTCAGGATATTCCACACTTGATAATGAAGCGCGTGCTTCTTTGCCACCTGCAATTTCCGATAGGTTAGGACCTGCATCACCAGCATATGAAAATATTCCAACTGAATTTCAAAAAACCTCAAGTATTGCTCATTCTATCAATGAAGGTTACAATGATGATACATTTTCATATAACGAGGTAGAGGATGATTTGATTGATGAAGTGTCCACGGATGATGGTGAGATTGGAAGAAGTAACAACAACACGCTTATTGCGTCGTCAAACCAACAAGGACAAGGACAAGGACAGGGACAGGGACAACAACAACAGCAGCCACAATTGCACCCGCAATCTTCGTCGCTGCATTTGCAAGCCCCTCCTTCTGTGACTCCTTCTTTGTCTACCAAGAATGCGTCTAAGAAGCACTACAAATCGTCAACTTCATCTTCTAAATTGAGATCTACCGCATCTAAACTATTTGATAAAAAAGGATCGCAACCAAGAAGATATAG
>JAKTVF010000409.1:0-90554 GCA_030557055.1 Candida tetrigidarum | reverse complement strand
TTGCATAAGTTACACCATCTCCTAATACATCCATGGAAAAATTCACCTGAATGGTATAATCTGGATCAGGATATAATTTGACCTTCTTTGACGGCTTGAAAGGAAATGGAAATATCGTATATGCAGCTTTATAATGATTCGCATACATAAACTTTCTTTCTAGACAAAACTTAAAGAAGGGAAATATGTTTCGGACTAAAAAGAATAATGAAGAAATAATAATATTATTATTATTATTTAACTATCTCATGTTTTTTTTGTCTTTTTGGGTATTACTTAATTATTATTTGTGGTTTATTCTTTTATGTATTCTGCGTTGTGAGTGACGATTTCAAATTAAAATATTTTTTGTAAGGGTGAAGGTATAAAATACTTGAAATTCTCACCATGTACTTAACCCTTTATGCAGAAGGGTTGTTTCCCAAAAAGTGTCTACTTAAGAAAAAAAGACCAAGATTAAACTCAAAGTCAAAGTCATCGAACATATAAAAGATTTAAGGATCAGATGTTTCATGTTGTAGTTATCAGCCGCCTCTCGCCCCTGAGATGCTGGTAGGGTTGTCAACTTCTTTTGCGGGCCGTCGGGCCGTCTCAACGCAGGATGATCATTATTAAAAAAGTTTAATACCAATGTTGAATATAGAACATTTTGTATTTATGAAATTCCCTTGAGTTTTCTTTGGGTCTGGTTTCTGTTATTATGTATGTACTCCACCTTCTCAGCCTCTTTTTTCTCTTTTTCTCTTTTTCTCTCCCTCACACTGTAACACTGTAACACACTTACAGTCCCTCACTTTCTCACTTTCTCTCCACATAATATTTTTTTTTTGTCCTTCCTTGTAATTATTTTTTTTTTTTGATTTTTTTACACTCACTACATTTATATGCACACCTTCTCGCTATCTTTTTCTTTCACATTTTTTTTTTTTTTTTTGGTTTTGGTTTCTTCTGTTTTCTTTTCGTTTCTATTCCGTCGGAATATTATTTTATATTATAATTATCTTTTGCCTGTTTGTTGGTTTAATCAATTTGTTTCATCATTGTCTTCCCTATTCAACTAAGAATGTTCAAATCCCTCCTAAAACATCGAACCAGTCATTGTTTCACCATACCATTACGTTACTTATCCCAATACCCGCGCAATCCACAAATATTTATCCATGAAGTTGGCAATGGTGAACATCACGGGTATAAATTCTCCCTTTCGAAGTCTCCCAACGCGTTAGATATCGGAGTTTCAACAACACCCAACCCAACTCCTGAGAATTTCAGAATCAGAAAGGAATTTAAACAATTGTTGGAATCAACAATGAAAAATCAAATCCATGACGATTTCACTTTTATTATGGAAGCAAGCACCAATGCTAATTCTTTTATGCCCATTTATGATATGAGAGAAATCCCTAGATACGGGCGTATCCCTTATATTGAAGACGTATTTGGTTACGTAATGGTAAATCCACAAGGTCAGATTATTCCAGAATCGTTCCAAGAGAATGATATGTATACCATGTGCAGTGGGAAAACCGGTTTACCAAAATTCAGTGAATACATGTATCTTACATTGCAAGAAAAATGTGAAACACACAAGCAGGACCCTGCAACATAAACTGATGTTGCATATTTCTTTCTTCTTTTGCTCGTGTACGTCTGGGTGTAGGTGTATGTACATGTAACATTGCAACATTGCAACATTGCAATATGCACACGTACATGTGGTATATATTTGTTGTTAACTGTAAATAAATAAATCAATCTATTATAATTCTAATTCTAATGGGAATTTATTTTTCTAATACTTCCTTAATGAATCTAATTACATCAACTAATTCTTCATCACTAGCACTATGTGCAACCCCTGAATAAGTATGGAATTTCAAATCTTTAAAACCTATATCTTTGAAAAATTCACTAGTACGTTTGCCAAAATCATAATTGACAACTGGGTCAACAGTCCCATGACCTTGGAAAATTGGAGTATCCAAATTAGCATTCAGTTTTTTACTTTCAACTTCTTTACTGACACCACAAAATCCAGATAATGCAACACATCCACCAATCTTAGTATCCATAGTAGCAATTGTGGCTAAGGAAACAGCTGCACCTTGAGAAAACCCACCAATGATGATTTTTTCAGGAGGGATATTAAATTCATCGATTTGTTGTTTAACAAAATTCTTCAAGATATCACAAGATTTGAAAAAACCTTCAACATCTTGTTTAGCATTAGGGTTACCTAATTCATAAATATCGAACCATGCAGGCATACGGTATCCGTTGTTAAGAGTGACTGGGATCTCGGGAGCATTAGGGAAAACATAATTAATTGGTGTGGTGATTAATTTCGATTGAGCTATTAATTGTGGTAACCATGACCATCCTTGACCACTGTCACCTAATCCATGTACAAAAATAAGAGCTGCTTTACCTTGTGCTCCACTAGCTGGAATTCTAATTGCTGATACACTCATCTTCGTGGTTGTCTCAAGTTGTGAATGTAGTAGATGTGCTTGGTTTTGTTGCCTGATATTGAAGTTATTATTTTTATTTTTCTTTTCTAGCATAAAAAATGCCGCGAGTAGCGAAATAAATATAATTAATACTGCACGACTCCACGTTTGTTGTCTAGACATTGGATAGCTTTCTGATCGTAATGATATAGGGCTGTGTCTGAGTAGTGGCTTGTTGGTAGAGACTTTTTTTTGCTGTTCGTTGCTTGTCAAGTAATCAACCAATTAACACTCAATTATTCTCATAGGTACAAAAATTTACAATTATTGTCATCAAACGTGTCGTGATTACGTAAGCTACGTTTCAATATTATTTTTTTACAAGAAAATTCGAAACAGAGTGGAGAAATCAGTAACCCTGGAATTCTCCCACCCAAGCAAAAATACTCTTGGTGATCTTACCTATACATCTATAAGCAAAATTACTTATTCATAGAACATTCCATTCCATTAGAAACAATGAGATGTTCCTGATGATGGTCTTGCCTTGTTCTCCTTCTTCTTCTGTGGCTTAATGTTCCCACTATTATTACAATTGTATGTATCTCCAACTCAACATTGATTAATCTTGGCAACTACGCTACTGTCATCGCTTACATAATCATGGCTGTGACGTGGAGTATAACATTTACGAAAAACAAATACCAGAAGGATGAAAGAGGAGAATTGAAATTGATGTTATCTCCGCATGTTAAGTTTAGCTTTTCTTTCTCCATCTTTTTTTTTTTTTTTTTTTTAGTTTTAGGGTTAAAGTTTTTAGTATACCGCCCCAAAATAGATTTCCAAACATTTTTTTTTTCTTAGCACAGCCGTAGGAATTCCTAAGTCATGATTTTAGTTTCAGCTGACGCTACTTGTTATAACCGAAGGCGCAATTGCTATTGAGGTGAATGTAGTTCTCTTGTTGTACCTATTGTATCGCATGACTAAGTTACAAAAGTTCATACTTATTTGACAATGCGCTACCATTAGTAATAAGGCTATTGTAACATACTTATTGACCTAAATAGTAGACCAACAATTCACGTAATTCTAGAATTGATACCTACAAAATGTGAAAAACCGTAATCAGAATCCATCCCTCTGTTTTACTATTACTATTTTCTTGGAGAGAAAGGTCTCAAACATTCTGGTGTGACTTTTTATTTTTCTGTTTTTGTTTTTTTCTTTGAGTTTGGTTCCTCGATACACGGCTGAAATAACGTAAATAATAAACGACCATCATCGTTACAACCAATTTATAATAATCAAGGCGATGTGGGATAGATACCGAATCGTCTTATATTTCTTAATAGAAAGACAGAATCCATTGTTTACGGTTTAAAGATATTATTTATCACGGTGTGTGTTTTCTTTTTTTTCAAGTTTCGTGTTTTTTTTTTTGTTGTTTTACTTCGTAGTATTATTTTATTAGATCTTACAGGGTATATATGCATTTTGTGTAATTATTGCCAAAAATACACATATCATTCAAAAAAAAATTTAAAGGCAAAGACAAAGACAAAGACAAATTACGAACTACGAACTTTCTTACGGTAGTTTCTTAATACAATTGAAAATCCTTAACTTCATAAATAAACCCAAACTTTTCCTCCTCCCTTAATTTTCCTTCTCCTCTATTTTTTTTTTTGTTCCTTTTTTTTTGTCATAAGCCTTCTTTTTTTTTTGGTTGTCTATTTTATTTACTTCACCATACACCTTTATTTTCCATTTTTTTTTTTTACAACCAATCAACCAATCGATTAATCAATTAATTTCACTTACTTTCAACAATGATCTGGAAAGAAATCGTAACTTATGGTATCCGTGGTAGTCAATCCGTTTTCTCGGTTATCATTCTTGGTCTTGCTTCAGGTATATTATCCAAATTGGGCACCAATGATAGTAGAACCACCTACTGTTTAGTGGTTTCCATTCTTAACCTCATCTATTTTGGTTATAGTTTAACATTCTTGCCAACGGTTTGTCGTTACTTGACTTACTCATCACTTATATTTGCTTGTGAATGTCTCTTTATGATATTTTATCTTGCTGCCATGGCAACAGTTGCTGACGCTTTCCCATCAGGAGATTGTGAGTTCTTCTTTAGTGATGATATGACATCTGCTTGTAAGATGTATAAAGCTTTGTTGCCATTTACATTATTCAATTGGTTGTTGTTTATTGCCTCTCTTGTATTCTTTGTTGGGTACTCCTATGCTCCAGAAATTCAAACCCATGGTTTTGCTCATACTTTCAGATTAACTAAATTTGAATTTGGTGCTATCTTTGAAACCTTCCATGGTCTTTTCGGCAAAAAATTCACTGACGAAAAAGCTGAAGCAGACGGTGTTGCTCCTGCTGTCGCTGGTGATGCTTCTGCCGCTGGTGAAGGTGGTGATGGTGCTGACGCTCCACTTACCGAAGCTGCATTCAATGCTGATCCAGAAGCTAATGTTGGTATGGTATCTACAGATGATGATCAAGATAAAGGTAATACCCCAGAAGAAGGTCCTGAAGGTCGTGCCAATTAGAGGACTTCATAGAATACCTTTGTCTGGTAACTCTTGAATCACTCATCTCTCTCTCCTTCTTCCTCTTTTTTATTATTATTGTTATTATTTTAATTCTATGTTTTTTGTCGCTAGTTGATGAAGCTAAACAAATTTTTTTTTTCAAGTATACATTATATATGTATTTGTGAGTATTTGTTTATTTACAATTTATTAAATAATATCTTTTTTTTTGTTTGTTTTGATTTAGTTCAGGTAACTTCTTGTAGTTATAATATTCATTTTTCCCTAGGGGAAGATCTGATTCATTTTCCAGGATATTATTTTGAATATCGTACGTTCATGTAGTCTTATGTTTGTTGATGCCCAGATTTCCCCTGTGATACGCGAATACTTTTGAAACGCAGTATGATATGAACCAATGATCTGGTAGTTCGTATACTCGTGGAGTCGTGGGTGGATAGATGAATAATATTAGCTTCTCTTTGATAATACACAACAAATACATGAAAAAGAATTGTATCAATAATTTGTTTTTAATCCTTATACATGGGGGAAAAGTAATCGTCTCATCCTGCATGTAATGAAACTTAAATTATGCGAGATTTCAAATTTGTGTTACCCATTAGCTCATGCGGCTGGTACTTTTTCAAAATACAATAAGAGATAACGATGTGCTATCATATGTAGTAGAAATCCTGTTGATTGGTGTTTTCTTTTTGCAACCTTCTGATAATCATGACGTATGACGTTGTTGTTTTTTTGTATTAGCAAAGTGTTGCAATGTGTTACAAGTGTCATTATTTCATAAATTTGCATATGATGATTTTACATTCATAGTTGATACACAACTTTTTTTTGGAAGTGTTGCTGAGGTGGCTGAATCATAATTTAATTACCATCATCATCCCCAAATCAAAAAAAAAAAAAAAAAATCCCCTTACCTCTATCTTATCTTCTTTTTCTTTACTTACTTACTTATTCAAGAATCCACTATGGCATCTATCAAAGCAATCAACGCTATAAAAATCACAATTTCAATCATTTTAAGACTTTGTCAACTCGCATGGCCAGGAATAGCAGGACTATTACTTGGTGCCTCTGAATTATATTTAGAATTATTCCATGAAGAAGGGATAGTTACAGTTGTGTTATATTCATTGGTGGTTTTTGAAATATTCCTTATAATGATAATTATCCCAATTTTCCGTAATGAAATCAATATAATTTCCATTTTAATTCTTGATTTGATTGGTTTGGGGGCTAATATTGGGTTTACTGCTTACACTAACAAATCTGAATTTTTAACCCAGGCAGCTGTAAAGCTAGGTGTTCCTGGATTGGTGTTCCATTCTTGTACTATACTTATATTATTGGTTTGGTCCGGTATCCCAGCTATTAGACAAGATGGGTTGGTTGGTTTAGTTAGGAGAAGAAAATTCTTATATGGTTGCTTATTCCTGCATCAACTTGACAACCATACCGATAACCAAGAAGATGTTTATGATGATTATGAATATGATGGTGATGAGAGTGATAATAATAACACCTATATGATGGAAAGTAAAGAACCAAGAGGAAGAGTCTCTATGACTATAAATGATGATGATGATGGTGGTTACAAAAACGACTTTGATTATCCATATATCAAATCTCCAAGAACTCAGTTGTAGTATAAATAGAAACAAATAGATATATATAAATTCAAGATATGACGTATGGTTGCAAAATGTGTCTACCGTGTTCTCTTTTTTTTTTCCTTTGGGTTTTCTATTTTTTTTTGGGTAAAATATTCACCAAATTTCAGGGATAATAATTGCCCAATTTCAGGACAATCTTCTGTAATTCGCATATAATTGTATAAATGCACATAACCACTACGCTCACTCCTTTCATCGGCTTTATAACCACGTTTTGTTTCATTTTGAATTCGTCGTCTACATAAAATTTCATCTTTTCTCATGTACCAACACCGCTCATCTCAAAACGTGGGCAGGCTTGAGGAGGCAATGCTCTATACTAACCCCTCCTTTGGTTGCTTCGTTCGAGTGACCTCGTGCTCTTGTTCGCGCTTTCTCGCTCACTCTCCGCAAAATCCGCATGATAAGATAAGAAGACCAATTTTTCTCGTGTTTTTCTCTCGACGAACTTTTTTTTTTCACTACCCACTATCCACTATCTGTCCCTACACTAACTAACAACAACAACCAGAAGATGATGAAGTATACATTAACTTTACTTGCTGCTTTCCTTACTTTAACCTCCTCTCAAGAGATCTTCAACAAGGCTCCTTCATGTCCTATTGATCCTCCAATTTCTTGTTCCAGAGATGCTTCCATTGATGATGACCTTAGTACCTGTTGTTATGAAGCCCCTGCTGGTGTTATTGAATTGACCCAATTCTGGGATTATAACCCCGCCACAGGTCCATCAGATCTTTTCACTGCCCATGGTATGTGGAACATGTATTGTACCGGAAACTCTTACCCTCAATCATGTGATCGTTCTTTACAAATTCCAAATAACGGCAATACTTTAGAAGATATTATTGTTAATCAATTTGGTGATAAAGAGTTATATGATGGATTATCTAGTGTTTGGAAAGATATCCATGGTGATGATCATCAATTCTGGGCTCATGAATGGAACAAGCATGGTACTTGTTTCAGTACCATTAAACCATCATGTTATGGTGATTACAAGAAAAATCAAAATATTTATGATTTTTTCAAAACTGCTTACTTCTTGTACCAAAAAGTTCCTACTTTTGAATGGTTGAGTGAATCAGGTATCACTCCATCTGATACTGACACTTATACTTTACAACAAATCCAAGATGCTTTGAGTAGTAAGTTTGGAAAAGAGGTTTATTTCAAATGTGATTCCAACCATGCTATCAATGAAGTTTGGTATTATTTTAACGTTAAAGGTTCTTTGTTGAAACAAGATTTCATCCCAATTGATACTTTATCTCATACCAACTGTCCAAGTTCCGGTATTAAATTCCCACCAAAGGGAAGTAAATCAAACCCTCCTCCTCCAGGTAACAAAAAACCACACACCACTAAAACTTATGGACCGGCTCCACCTTCAGGTATCCCAGAAAGATCATATATTGAATTAGAAGGGAAACCAGGATGTCTTATTTCAAATGGAAGATATTATACTTCTGGTACTTGTGCAACTTATCACTTCACCACTGCTGCAGACAACAAAGGTATTGAAGTTATCTCTGGAAAAGGTACTTGTGGTATTGATGGTCAAGGTAATTTTGTGTGTAATAGATCCAACCAACTTACCAGAGATCAGTTCAGTATTGAAAATGGAAATATCGGATATGATGGTAAGTTTGATTGGTGTTTGGGTAACACGGTTGGCTCTGGTTCAACTGGTCAAACTTTTATTAAAGTTTCTGACGGATCTTGTGATTCTTTCAAATTGAAAATTTCCAATTAGATATAAACATATATAGAAAAAAAAAGACTGTAGTCTAAAAAAGGTATTTAGAGAAAATAAAAATTACTAGTTTTTTTAGTCGTTGAAGATCTATATTGATGAAAAAAATAATACAACCGTATGTAAAAAAATATAAAAAATAAGAATAAATAAAAAAAAAATGAAAAGAAAAAGCTATATATACCTTACCTGTTTTATAAGAAGTTGGAATAAAAAAAAGTCATAAGAATTATTAAAGCAAAATGCAGTTGATGCAAGTCATTAAAAAATATCAAGAAGAATCAAAATACATGTGTGAATGTTGTGTGACACATATAAACATACACGTCTAATATCTGTAGATATCAGCCTTGTATGGACCTTCTTGTGGGATACCCAAGTATTCAGCTTGGACATCAGTCAAGGTGGTTAATCTAGCACCCAAGTGGTCCAAGTGACATCTGGCAACGGTTTCATCCAAAACCTTTGGTAACAAATGGACACCAACATCGAATGGACCGGTCTTGGCGAATTCTGGGTATTGTTCTCTGAATTGTTTGTTGTCAGCATTGAACAAAGCAATTTGAGCCAAGACTTGGTTAGAGAAAGAACAAGACATGACGAAAGAAGAGTGACCAGTGGCACAACCCAAGTTGACTAATCTACCATCAGCCAACAAGATCAAGTGTCTACCGTTCTTCATCAAGTATCTGTCAACTTGTGGTTTGATGTTGACAACAGATTCAGCATTGTCTTTCAACCAAGCAACATCAATTTCGATATCGAAATGACCAATGTTACAAACAATGGCATCTTCTGGCATTTGTTCGAAATGTTTACCAACAATAATGTCACGACAACCGGTGGTGGTGACGAAAATTTGACCAATAGAAGCAACTTCATCCATTGGGGCAACTTGGAAACCGGAAACAGCAGCTTGCAAAGCGTTGATTGGATCAATTTCAGTAATGATGACTCTAGCACCCATACCTTGTAAAGCCATGGCACAACCTTTACCGACATCACCGAAACCAGCGACAACGGCAACTTTACCAGCAATCATAACATCGGTGGCTCTTTTAATACCATCGACCAATGATTCTCTACAACCGTACAAGTTGTCGAATTTGGATTTGGTAACGGAATCGTTAACATTGATGGCTGGGACCTTCAATTTACCGTCTCTCAAAGCTTTGTACAAGTGGTGGACACCAGTGGTGGTTTCTTCAGATAAACCGAAACAATCTTCCAACATTTCTGGGTATTTTTCGTGAACCAAAGAGGTCAAATCACCACCGTCATCCAAGATCAAGTTCAATTTCTTACCATCTTTGAAGGCAAACAATTGTTGTTCAATACACCATTGGTATTCTTCTTCGGTTTCACCTTTCCAAGCGAAAACTGGAACACCAGCAGCGGCAATGGCAGCAGCAGCATGATCTTGAGTAGAGAAAATGTTACAAGATGACCAGGTAACTTCAGCACCCAAAGCAACCAAAGTTTCAATCAAAACAGCGGTTTGGATGGTCATGTGTAAACAACCAGCAATTCTAGCACCTTTCAATGGTTGGGATGGACCGTACTTCTTTCTGATGTACATTAAACCTGGCATTTCATTTTCCGACAATTCAATATCCTTTCTACCAAAGGCAGCTAAAGAAATATCGGCAACTTTGTAGTTAGTGGCTGGGGCAGCAGACATGATTAATTGATCAAAATAAAAATAAAAAAACTAATAGATAGTAATTGAGGTTTACTGAAGAAGAGAAAGAAAGAAAAGAGAAAGAAGAAGAGAAAGAGAAAAAGGGGCAAGAAGGTTGGAATTTTTTTTTTTTTTTATATAAATTGAAAAATTTTCGTTTCCCTTTTTTTTTCTTGATTGTTGTTGGGTTCGGATTTTGTGTAATTTAGGGAACGAGAAGCTAAACAACGTGTGTGGGCAGTCGTTTAGGGGTCACATGCACACTCCCACGCACACTACCACGCACACTCACAATGGGAATAATAACTACTATCAGTATACCACGTTTAATATTTATACGTATATATCATTAGAAATAAAATAAAATAAAGAATAAAGGACGTTACATAAGGAAATAAAAAAAAAAACTAAATCGCAAAACTAAACAAAGATTGATCTTCTCCTCTCTTTCTTGGGTTTACATATCAAACTTCAACCAATCTAAATCTTTATAATTGTTGGAATTACCAGCATTGCCATTGTTATTGGTGGTTGTACTTATAGTATGATGAGACGTAGTTGGCACTTGCCCAAACCCATTCACAAAACTTTCACTTCTACTTGGTAGTTTATGCGGCACCATAAAATCTTCATTTTGTAAGTCAGTATAATTCTTAAAGAAATCATCATCGTCATCCATTAATAACGTCGAGTTATTGTTCATTCCATTGGAAGAGGGTGCTATTGAGTTCAATGCGTCCATAATAAGCATTTCATCATCAATACCTTTGTGTTCAACAATTGGTCGTTTACTAGCACGATACTCTTCTAAAACCCTTTGTTGTCGACTAGACATATGAGTAACTCCTCTACTCGATACTCCACCTACTCCACCAACTCCAGCTACTCCTCCCATTGATGACGGTAGTAAATCAGATACATTCAATGGAGTTTCTGGTATAGAACTTGGAGTTGCATGTTGTTGAGCATACAGTGGGAATGAATGGGGTGAATTGTAGGATCCCGGAGTGTCTGCAACTGCACATTCAAGAATCGCATGGTTAGGGTTCATGAGTGTAGTCGTGCTATTTTGACGCGAGATGACTGGGGATGGTTGGTTTCCACCAGCATTATCAAAAAACGTCGATTGAGGGAAACGCTGGTTTAAAATGTTGATGTTTGAAGACGTCAATGAGCTTGTAGTAGCTGCTGATGGTGCAACACCTCCAATAATACTCTTTCTTTGCTGGAAACTACCCACCGATGTTTTTCTATTCGAGAAGGAATTGCTACGTTTGATTGAGTTTGACAATGAAGAACTCGTTAACGAAGTAGACGATGACACTCGATTACGCATCGAGAAAGAGTTTGACGGAGTACGTGGACCACCTGCACAAACATCAACTTCAGATTTCTTTCTTTTGAAAGGTGGTGAGAACGGCGTCGCCGACAGGTTTAAATTGTTGTTGTTATTAGCCAAAGATGATGATGATGAAGAAGATGTAGTTGATGATATTGGAATAGGTATCGATTTGGTTCTCGCCGACGATGAAGGAGCCAAGTTTGTTTCACTAGGAGGTTTAGGTAATATTAATACATTTTTGAATCTTTGAGATGAATTTGTAACTGAATTTGGTGCAGACGATAGTGGAGTCGTCGAAGAGGGAGATGGGGCTATGGCTATTGGAGCTTGTTTGATTTTATAACCCAACTCATTTTTGAGCGACGCACTGATATACAGACTGGTAGGTGTGCCTATCTTTGACGAAGTACTTGGTTTCCTTGAATTTCTCTTTTTAATGACATCAGTTTTTAAGGAAAGTGGTCTTGCTGTACCATGAAGTTTGAGAAACAAACCACAAGCATTACATAAGGTGTTTCCAGTAGCATCTCTTCTCCAAAGTGGGGTAGCCGTAGTTTTACAATTGTAACAGGTAGTGACTTTCTTCAGACCACCAGCACCGCCAACACTCGCCGATTCTGTATTCAGTTTCTGGTCTGGGTATTTTTTAATTGAATCATTTGGTGACGATACGTTCATAGGCGAAAATACTTCAGAACCCGGAGTTGTAGGTTTGATTGGTGCGCTATTATGGTTATTATTGCTGTTGGTACTATTGTTGATAGATCGGTTTAATTTATTAATCTGATGCATGGGGGAAGATGTTGTGGTTGAAGTCGTGATGGTATTGTTTTTCAAATCGTCGATGGACAATGGTGACAACAAGTCAAATACTTTATCATGATGACCGTTTGATGATGCTACACTCAAATGACGCTGGCTGTGACCATGTTGGTTATGCCCCGGTTGTATGTTGGTAGGGGTTGTAGAACTAAGATGGTTGGAATATTCTGCTTGCATTTTGGATAATTGTGTCTTGCTGGTGGATTTACGTACTTGTAAGTTTTCTATTCTTGGTTGCAAGGATAATAGTTTTTTAGCCGAATAGAATATATCAGCAATAGATGGAGCTGTATCAAATGACGATAAAGTAGTTGCTGTGTCTTGAGTTTTAGTTTGAGTCTGGGTTTGGGTTTGGGTTTGAGCAGGAGAAGATGATGACATTTGTCTTTTGTAATGGGAAATGTGTATGGAAAATTATTATGTTATACTTCCACCCCGATTTTTTTTTTTTATAATAATAAATATATATCCCTATTGTTCTCTCTCTTCACGGGATAGGTGTGTCGGTGTATGTATGTTTCACTTGATAAGTATTTGTTCGTGTATACGTTTCTTGATGTTGGAGTTAGTGTGTATGTATTGGGGTGATGCTAGTAGTTAAAATTATGGATAGTTGCTTCCCTTTATTCGATTATTCTTTGGATGAACTCTATAGATGTTTTTTTTTTTTTTGTTTTATTAAGTAAAATTTTTTTTTTTTTTTTATTTTTTTTTTTAATTTTAGTTTCTTCTGCTTCACTTTCTTTGTTTCCGGTGGTTTTTTTTTTATGGTTTGGAGGAAAAAAAATGTCGTCATTGTGTTTTTTTTTTGTTAATATTTATCAGACAGAAAGGAATAAAAAAAAATTTTTTTTTGTCGGGTATTCTTTCCTAATTAGTATATATTCATTGTCGGTGGAGCTACAACTAAACTCAACAAATAATTGTAAACCGGAGTAGAAACTTACTAGTTGGGTAGAGAGATATTTCCAAGAAACATATTTAATACATTAAGGGGGGGGAAGGGAACCATAAACAAATACAACATACTACCAAGCCTTTCTTTTCCCCCACCCAAATGACTCAATTCCGGTTCCTGACACAGACAGAAAATAATTATTAGTCGTGCGTAATTTCCCAACAATCGCGACATATAGTGTGACTCCTGTTGCAGATTTTTAATTTTTAAATATTTGCCACGCCTTAGAACGTTCGTTTCAAGGTTTGTTCTGGTGTATTGTTTCATATACGTAATGTTGCTTTCGTTATCAAGTTAGGTTGGGATTAGTGTATTGCGATGTATACACACTAACAATAAGATCATCGTAGGGTGTTGATCTATAGACGAAGAAGGAATAAACGAAGCAAAGGAACATCTGATTCAATGTCAGAATATTATTTGTACTCATCTGATGAACTATAAAACCTTATTTATACCCTTAGTCCAATAAACTTCTCATCATTACTTACACCAATTTGATACTGTACACATTTGGGGAGAAATATGGGGAGTCCATACTTAAGCTTTGTCGTCTTTTTAATCCCTTTGACATCTTCATCCAAAACACAACACAAACCCAATAAACAAATGGAACGTAGATCGTAATTATGGGGGATATCAAATCATAATCCCTTCACCCGACCAATCCAAAGCCACTTCCTCCGGCACTCCTCTTATAGACTCCCCACTTTCACAAACATCTTCGCCCATCTCAAGACAGGCAACTACGTAATACAAATAATTAAGGCAGGGGAAGAATAAGAAAAACACTGATGGCAGATATATACACAGACACAATCACATACACCCGTTATGATCCCTTAGCTTAAGAACATTTTTCCATGACAATTGTAAATCTTCTGCACAACCATTCACACCGTTACCGACACCAACACACACTCACACACTAACCACGCAGGCGTGCGCGTCCCCTCTTCCACTCCTGATTTATTAATTAAAATGAACAGTTTTCAGAATGGGCATGGGCTACGAACCCTTGCGTTACCACATCGTGTGCTCTTTTATTGCTACTATCAAAATACTGCATGCAGCAAGCATATAGAGAGATGCCATGTGGCTTGTGAGCTTACGCTACAGCCTCTAGGAAAAATAAAAAATAAATTAATACATATGTCGAACCTCTTTTCTTCAATACATAAAAGTAATTACCCTATACATACATACATACATAAATTCATACCTATCATCATAACCCTGCTTATTTACTCGGTTCTGATACTTGAAGCACCACTGAACTTATTAAATCTCTTGTGTCCACCACCATAATGATGGTATCCATTAGTATTGTTACCAGTATTCATATTAGAGCTATTGTTATTTCCTGTGTTGGTGGAGGTAGTGCCAGTGGATGTTGTACCACCAACTTTCTCTCTTTCTCTTTCTCTTTCATTATCAGCATGTATTCTGTATTCAAAACTAACTCCAAATACTCGTTCGTTGGACCCAGTATCCACAGTATCAACACAATCGCTGCCTTGAGTGATTAAGTCACATTCACGGATAACTCTTAATATGGAGTCACATAAAATTCTTCTTGCTTGGAAACTAGTTAATTTCTTGCTATCTTTCTTACCGAAAAAATTCAAATTAGAATTCCATAAACTGATTATATCTTCATCTTTTCTTAAACTCAATACCAACCCGGAAATATCATTCAACAATAAATCTTGAATCTCTTCAGAGTTAGAATCAGGGATCAAAGAACCAGTTAATGTTTTCAACACTAATCTTTCCCAGATCAAACTTGTCCTTTTACGTAAAGTTTCCTGTTTTCTCAAATCATCTTCATAGTTAGTATTACTACTGTTGTTGTTGTTACTCAACAATGATTTTCTGTTGAATCGGAATACCCATCTACCACCTTTGGAATTTATTGGATCTTCCCAAACTGGATTAACACCGGTCTTGAAAATTAAAAATTCGGTGCCGATATTCAATTCAAAGGTTTTCTTGAGTGATGATATACTGCTCCATAATTGTTCCAACGATGCAATATGTTGGATGTTAGATCCAGATCCACTAGTGGAATCCAAGAAGGATAATTCATTGGTAGTTTGTAAGTATAAATCAACTTCTGGATTATTCTGTTGTTCATCCAGACCGCTTGCCAGTTTAACTTCTTCTGGTTTGGTTAGTGGTGTTGAGGATGATAATAATAATGATGATGACTGTTGTGGTGGTGGTTGTTCCTTCTTTTTGGTTCTTGAATGATACCATATTGTCCAACAATAAGGTAAGGTATGATGGGTTAATGGCACCACGGCCAATGCTTCCAGAGTCAATTTTTCAATATCCAATTTAGGTATTTTTGTAGGAACAGCGTACTTTCTTGGAATTATATTACCTGGAGTACCAGTAGAACTCGTAGTTGGAGTAACATTCGAAGTAGAACCGATACCAGGAATTATTGATGAAGATAAATTTATTGGAGTATTAGTAGTTGTTATTGATGCTGATGTTGATGCAGTGCCCGTTGAACTTTGAGTATTCAATGAAGCAGATGAATCATGGGTTCCAGGATTCATAATTCTATTAAACAATGACTCTGCTCTTTTTAAATTTTCTGACATGATGAATAATGGTTGTGATGACTATAATTAAAAAATAAAATTAAAAAAATTAAAAAACTATCAATACAAGATGGAAAAAAATAGGGGACTTAAGAATGAGTTGATGTGAGGTGAAATGAGTTGTGAGATGAAACGACTAATGAGATTAAGATTAAACTGGACTTATGCAAATGAATTATAAATTGATGGACACACCCAGACAGACTCACACAATTTAAGACTAAAATATATATATCTATAAAGATAATGAACAATAAGAGGAATGATGGGATCTTTTTTTTTTTTTTTTTGGTGATAATTTTTTTTTTCGCTCTTTCTTTCTTTGTTGTTCTCATCAATGGATGAAAAAAAAAATAGAGTGAGGGAGAGAAAGTTTCCTCATCACTTTTACTGCAATTTTTTTTTTGTCCTTTTTTTTTTTGTAATTTTTTTTTTCGGTGGGCTTTTGTTGGGTTGAAACAATAGCCATGGCCCTGGCGATCCGCCAGCAACACTCTCTCGCTCTGTACTCCGATTGGGCCACCCCTCCTTTTTTTTCCGTTTCCCTTACTGTAGTCTCGCCGTACATACATACACATACACACATACATTTGAATTCATTATATCTCACTCTCTCACTCTACATAACTACCTAAGACTTACCATAATAGTGCAAGTAACTTCCCAAGGTCTTACATCCATTGATATAGTTACTAACATCCAATTTTTCATTAATAGAATGAGCACCATCATCACCTCTACCCATTGGCAAAAGCAAGACATCAACACCCAATTCTTTTTCAAAAGTCAAAGTGATTGGAATAGATCCACCTTCTCTAGTGAAATCAGGAACAACTCCCCAGACATCTTGAGTGGCTTTGGAAGCAGCAGTGAAACTTTCATTGAATGGATCAGAGACCCAGTAGTTACCATCATGGATCAATTCAACCTTGAATTTGTTTGGAGAACCCAATTTTTCAAATTCGGATGTAATGTGTTTGAACACCAATTGGTCTAATTTACCGGATTCAATATCTGGGACGGTTCTAATGGAAAACTTACCAACAGCTTTAGCTGGAATAACAGTCTTGGCACCAGCTCCAGAAAAGGCACCTTCAATACCATGTAAAGACAATGATGGGAATCTCCATCTGTGTTTCAAGATATCTTGTTTGTTATCATGCAACGAGGTTTCGGAACCACTAGCAGCATTTAATTCTGCAACAGAGAAATCAATGGCATCATACAAGGAGTTTTCCTTTTCAGTAACTGGAGCAACCATATCGTATACACCAGGAACCAAAATCTTACCCTTGGAGTCTACTAAAGTGGACATGACTTTGATCAAGTCAGTCATTGGTTCAGCAATAATACCTCCAAAAATACCACTATGCAAATCAGCACCTGGACCTTCAATAATGATTTGGTAGTAGTTACATCCTCTTAACCCATAAGTCAAGACTGGTTTCTTGGTACCTAACCAGTAGTTATCAGAAATAGTAACTTGGTCAACTCCTTTGAAGTATTGGTTAGCTTCTTTGGCAACCAATTCGTCCAATCCCAATGAACCACTTTCTTCCATCCCTTCGAAACAAACAACCAAATTAACTGGAAATTCCCAGCCCAATTTATTGTGAGCTTCAACGACATTTAACCATCCAACAACTGGACCTTTATCATCGGTTGCACCTCTACCGTACAAAATATCCTTAGCTTTGTCGAAATGCAACTCGAATGGTTCAGTAGCCCATCCATCTTCTTTCAAAGCTGGTTGAACATCATAATGGCCATAAACCAAGACGGTTTTCTTAGCTGGATCATTACCAAATCTACCCAAGACAATAGGAGGCAATTTCAAATTTGGATCAACAACTGGTGGTGGTTGGATACCCAATTCTTTCAATTGAATATCCTGGAAACCTAATTGAGTCAATTCATCAACCAAGAAATGTGCCATTTCCACAACTTTTGGACGTAAACCTTCATCTGATGAGACTGATGGGATCGAAACAGCTTTGGTTAATCTTTCAATGAATTTAGGTTTCAATTCTTCAATGGTTTCGAAGAATGGTTCTAATGGTAATTTATCATATGTAGCAGACATGGTTTGGGTTAGTTTACAAATCGTGAATATGTAATTGGTTACTTGATGATAAAAAAAAAAAAGAGTGGGGAGAGTATGGGAATTTAAATCTTTTCGCCTTCTTCGAGGGAGAGAAATCTCCCCTGGAGTTTATAAAAATGCATTTATTATTTTTCGTTTTTTTCTGTCTACAAAGATTGGAGCCACACGTCGATTTGGACAAAATTTTTTAATTTTTTTTTTTTTTAACCTCAAATGCCTTACACTAGACCTAAGAATTTTTTTTTTGTTGTTGTTGTTGTTACTATTTTCTTGTATTTTGTAACTTCATTTGCCGTGACAGCTGGTCTTCTAGTGCCGTTGTTAACCGCAATTAGAAACACAAACGTAGGAGTAGATCCGTGTCTACAAAGTGAATATTTTGTAATTGTCATACCAGTCACGTGAGACGTGTTTCTCTCACAAATACACGCTACTAAAAAAAAAAAAATTAAAATGTATTCTCTGTAGATAGTGAAATATCATATCCCCGAACAGTAGTGCCACACAACTAATTATGCCACCAATAATAGACCATAGTATTGAAATTTCACTGTCGGATCCATCATCGTCTTCGTCTGATGATGAAGACTTTAATGTGTTTGGATTAAAGGGTGTTAAGAAACTGCTGGCGACGTATCCACTACGTAAATCAAATCGTATAGCTATTCAAAAGCAGCAAGTCCAACAGCAAAACAATAAAAAAGACCAATCGAGTGCATTTGACATAGAGATACCGGAAATATTTCAAACCAAAGGAGCCAAGTTTCACGACATTACCAAGCGATACAACAACATCAATCGAGAAATCCAGGAAGAGAAACAAAATTTAAAACTTCGATATGAAAAACTCCAGCAACATAAATCAAAAATCATCATGGAATTAAATGACAATGGATCAAATGGAATCCAAAAGTACGATGCGAAAGAAGATTCAGAGTTAATTGACAACCTCATTAAACAAGAACTAGACGGATCAGGGATTGATAGGTACTTTTACTTTTTGGTTCATGTGGAAAAGTTTTATTTGGGGAATTTTGATGCAATCCCTCAATCCTTGTTGGTACTCATTCGACGAGATCCGGAGAAAGCATACAAAGTAGTAAAAGGGGATATAAAGAAGTTTGTCTTGCGTTCATTGGATACTGTGGAAAATCCTGTGCATCTACAGGCAATTACTAAGATGTTGTTGCAGTTTTGTGACAAGCGAATTACTTTTGGAGATCAAGAGTTTATAAACTTGGTTGGAGCATTAGGTGGTACAATAGAATTAGTACACACGACCAGACTCCCACTTAAAATAACTCAGTTTAATAACCAGTTGAAAATTCAGCTAGCGAGATTAACATTGTTGTTTACGTGTTATCTAATGGGTGATACTGTGGATTGGACTGCATTTTCCAAATTGTTTATTATGGTGATATGTGACCATAATTGTAATCACCGAGAATATGATTCTTTGTATGAGTTCATGGAATCGATAGTGAATGTTATTATAGCAAGAAACCAAGCCTCAGGGTTTTACAATGCTTTGAGTGCTCAAGTACCATCCTTATCGACATATGTTTATGGAGAGGATATGGGAAGCCAGGGAAAAGACCAAGGTATTGAGAACGTATCAAAACCACTAACGAAGGGTGATTATCAGTTAAAAGCACAATTGATGAACAAGTTAGACTTGTCGGAATCGTTTGAAAGAGATTTGCAAGATGTGGAATTGAATGACGATTTAAGTAACTTGTATGAATTCAGTTTAAGAGTCAAGTCATTAATAATACAACATGGTCCAATGAATTTGAATAATGTTAAACAATTGAGAAAAGCTAGAGACGATATAGTTGCGTTGAAAAAGAATGTTTACAATGGCTTGAGTAAGCTTGCGAGTCGTGACTTTAAAAATGAAACAACCATGGCGAGAGAAGAGATGGTAGCAATGATTACCGAAGATTATCAGAACCTAGAATACTTGGGAGATATTATACTGAAGAAATGTGATTTCTTAGGTGGTGATATATTTTATAAAGATATAGAAAATGAAGTGTAACCACGTCCGGCCAAGATTGCCTCGGTGATAAAACAGAAACAAAAAACAAAACAAAAAAATAGAAATTCCGCGGAAGAAACGTGTGTGCGTGACTATTAAATTTTGTTCCGTCGCTGCTGCCACTATTGCTGCCACTACTACTGCTGCTGCTACTTCAGCAAGCCTTGACTCATACACTACAAAAAAAAAGTTGCCCAATTTCTGTGGGTTTTTTTTCGTTTCGTACTTTTTCTTACCACTATGAGATCAGTGAAATCTTGTAACTTACATTCATTAAAACCAAATAGACTTCAATATTCAACCATGACAGTATCCAATAGTCAAAGTATAAACTACATCAACCCCGAATTAACGGAAATCGAAAATGCTAAACCTGGAAGACACGTAAACTTACCATATGGTTTTGGACCCATCCCAGATAAATTCAAAAATAAGAAAATCTTCTTTTTCGATATAGATAATTGTTTATATCCACGATCAACGACAATAAATGATATGATGCAGGTGAAGATTCATGAGTACTTCAAGAGGAATTTACAATTAAATGATGAGGATGCCCATAACTTACACATGAATTATTATAAAACATATGGATTAGCAATCGAAGGATTGGTGAGAAACCATCAAGTTGATGCATTGGATTACAACTCCCAAGTTGATGATTCCTTAGATTTACATGCAGTATTAAGGTACGATAAAAATTTACGTGACACGTTGGTGACCATCAAAAATAGTCACAAGTTTGACTTTTTCTGGTTGATAACCAATGCATACAAGAACCATGCCTTACGTGTAGTATCATTTTTGGGGATCGGGGACTTGTTTGAAGGATTGACATATTGTGATTACCTGAAGTATCCAATCGTTTGCAAACCCATGAAGGAATATTTCTACAATTGTTTCAATTTGACCCAGATTGATTATACTAATAAAGAAGTCATGGCAAAGCAATACTTTATAGATGATAGCGAGTTGAATGTTAAAGCAGCTCATGATTTGGGTATGGGACATGTTTATCATTACGTTGAGTTGCAAAGTGATGTAGAGAAACTTGAACAAAAACCTGATTTTGAAGAATATTATGGAAAACCTGGTGTTGATGATCCTTCTAAGATTACGATCGTGACTAATTTTGCCGATTTGCCAAAAATTATAGGATGTTCATAGAATTTTATTATTATTATTATTATAGAATCAGATACATATACAGCTGTTAAAACATTTGCTTTTTCTGTAATTTGGTTGGTGTTGATGATAATCGCATTTATGCTCGTGATATATCATAAATCATATTATTCCGTCCAGTCATTGATGTGAAAGCATCATAATAACTCTATTGGAGAACTTTTGAGATTAAAAATATAAAAGATAATAATTCATTAAATAAAACACCTATACCAAAATGAATATGAAAATAGAGCAAGATAAATTTGCTAGAAATATCAAAGAAAAATAAAACCAAATAATATTCAATACCTTATTGAAGGACAACCGTTATACATATCACCTGAGGGATTCTCGATGAGTTCTTAATAAGAGACAATCCAAAGATTCACCAGAAACATCTAACCGATGATTGCTTTAAAAACAGTGCTGAAGATTTGGGTGAAGAAACGATTGATAGCATCACCATCGATAGGACCAGAATCGGCTCTCTTATCATGGTGATCATCGGAAGACTTACCAGCATGTTCGAAACCGAATGCTTTATCCTTGAAATCTTCCATGATTTTAGCAGCTTGTTGTAAACCAAATTCCTTACCCTTGGTTTCGTCATGTATGTTCTTGCCAGCATGTTGCAAACCGTACGCCTTACCCTTGTCATCATGCATCTTTTCATCATGATGTTGGTAATCTTCACCTTTATCTTCATCATGATCATACTCTCTCTTACCAACGATTTCTTTGAAAACAGTGCTGAAGATTTGGGTGAAGAAACGATTGATAGCATCACCATCGATAGGACCAGAATCATCTCTCTTACCTAAAGCGTCACGAACAGCAGCTCTAATGATTTTGTCGAGATCATCACTATTAATAGAAGCAAACTCTCTTTTATCTTTCATGTCACTAAGAATCTTAACAGCTGGTTCGAAATGCAAACCCTTATCCTCGTCATTATGCATGTTGTTTTCGACATGTTGCATACCGTTGTTTTTGCGATTGTTTTCGTGTCTATCGTTACCAGCATGTTTCAAGCCAAATTTGTTGCCGTTGTCATTATGAACAACATCATGATTGATGTCACCAATAACAACAGCTTGGGAATAGGAAGCGAAAGCGATAGTTAATAAGACTTGTTTGGATAATGTAGTAACGGAAACCATAGTTGAATAATTGAGTTGTTTGTAGATTGAGTAGTTGTTTGACTTTGTTGTTTGAGTTGTTTGTTGATAAAGATTAGAATGAGATGGGATAAATTGAAAGGAAATGATGGATGTATTTATAGTTGAGTCATCAGGCTGTGTTGGTCATAGCTTGAAATACACCAATTTGTGGAGTTGTATAGCTAAACCGTGCTTGTTGAAGAATGAATGGATGAGGGTTCTACAAGTCATTGACTTGTAGAAGAATAGGGGTCTTTTGACATTGAAAGATGAAACATTAAAGTCTTGATAATGTTAAAATAGTTCAATGGAATTTACAGGGACTGTGATGGAATGAATAAAGGAAAAAAATATCTTGAAATGCTTCTATACCGTGGGACCGTATTGTGTTCGTAATTTTCTAGAACTATTTCGTCCACCTCCACGATATTTTATTGCAAAAACAGAAGAACGAAAAAAAAAAAAAAAAGAAACTAAAAAAAAGAATGTAAAATTCCGGTGAGAGTTTGCTAACATTTTTGATGAAACGGTATTTAAAATTCATCACTAATTTGGCCAACACTACAATAGAATCTACACAAAGATAAATTGAAATTCCCAATGGTCTCTATTTAATTAACTTGTTGAGGAGAAGTTAACATTTTGCACCCTGTATCAGTACGGTATGGAATTTTAATTAGCAAGGAACCACTTTTTTACTCTACTTTGCTGTGGTAATCAAGTAGCCCAAGAAGATACCGAACCTCTTGACCTACTAACGTTGTAAATCATTCTTTTCATAAGGGTCCCCCCGCATTCATCAACGGTATAGATAGATGTATATTCACTTTTTCTTATGAGACATCTAGATACAAATAATATCACTCTACCTAGAGGTAGATTTTAAGTCATTGGTCCTTGTATCGAGGCATGGGGGATGTCATCTCTATAATATACACGTTTAGGTGTTTCCCTGTTTTATTTCTTATGAAATAGCTCATTCCTTCTCTTAAAAGTATGCAGAATCCGGAATGAGGCTTGTTATTCCCGTAAACATACCCGAAGTTGGAATACATATGTTCCCAATGAAATCGGTGACTATTTCTTAAATGTAAAAGCCCCCAATCCTTAGTATAAATTTTATTTCCTTTTAACATACTTCGTTTACAAATAAACGTGTGGGTTTTTGTAGTCGTTTCTTCTATTGAACATTAGCAATGGTTTACTACCCCATGCACACTCAAGTTAGATGTTCTTAAACTTACTAGAATAATTCATAAAATCTAAAAAAATTTATTCTAAAAAAAAACTCTATACGAAAATAATATATAAAAAGATAAGAAAGAAGAATTTGATAAATATCTATTGGAGAATATCTCCTCTGAAATGTTTAATAAAGAATAATAATATTCTGATTGGCTAACAACCTGTGTGACTCTCAACCGAATAACCTGTGAGCTATTTAAGCAGTTGGAACAGGAGAAGTTTCTGCGACACTGCTGGAATCACCAAAGTGATCTGGGAATTCAGTAGCAAGTTCAGCTAAGACAGCACTAGCAACTTGACCTTGGTCGATGGTGTTACTTCCTGAAGCTTTTTGACTCTTCAATTGGTCTAAGACGGCATGGATGATTTCACTCAAGATTTGGCCACGGTTTTCAGGGTGACCATGGTGACCGTGGTGGCCGTGGTGGGTACCGTTACTGGTAGCATTGTAACCTTCTGGACCTTTGAATGGAGGATGAGAGCCATCCCATTTACCGTTACCTGGTTGTGGGTGGGAACCTTCATCTTCGTTGTGGTTGTTAATAGCAGCACCTTGAACTGAAGAGGCAATAGCGATAGCGAATAAACTTTGTTTGACTAATGAGAATGCGGAGACCATTGTTGATTGTGTTGATAGTATTTATTATATAGTTTGCTTGTTTGAGTTGTTTGTTGATAGAATCGAAAAAATGAAATGGGATATATTTCCAGGAATTAAAGGTGGTATTTATAGTTGAACTTTATGGCTGAGTTGTTGTTGTTACACTAAGTTCTTACTCTAAGTGTGGCTTACAGACATACTCGTTATTATTATTATTATTGTTAATCTAGATTTGAGGAATTTAACAAATAAGTTCTCCCTTTGAGAGAGACGATGAAACGTGGATAAACATGCCTTTGGATTGTTAGTGGATAGATATTTTTTTATTTTCATTGAAAAACACGAAATTGTAAATCAAGCAACACTGGTCCGGTATGCACAAATCGCTAAAATGAAAAACAAAAAAAGAAAAAAACAAACAATGGCAGAGAAAACAAAATTTGGATAAGATTCAATACAGATTGAAAGGGGTGGAACTTTATTTTCCATTGTTTCTGTTACAAGATTGGCTTCTTCTGACGTTATTGTGTTCTGATAAATGATTAAAAAAGGAAAATGTTGTAAGCAGTTCTGGCCATCATTGCAATTCGAATTCTACTAATCGCCGAATGTAACTGGAAAAACAATCTACTCAACACAAAGAGAAAAGTGAAACTCATAATGGACACCTTATTTTGTCAAGGAGGTACATCAAACCTTAATAGTTGGTGCTCTGTATTGTTACTATTCGACCTTTTTTAGTGAGAGGGGAACGGTTGTAACTAACTAATCAACTTCTCGAAATATCACTGCCCATTGAGAATCAATGTTCCAAATCATACTTTTACTTTTCTTTTTTTTTTTTTTTTTTTTTTTTTTTGCCTTTTTTAAATCATCAACGGCAGATACAGATTCAGTATGCACAATTGTCGTGGACCGTTGACAAAAATCAAATAATATTTATTCTCTCCCCCCTGAAATAGATTTTGCATCTTTTAATTTTGTACTGAAATACACTACAAAATGTTTCCTACTTATGATGACAAGCATATAGAGAGTATACACGTTTTCCTGTGCTTTTCTTTTCTTTTCTTTTCGGTTCTTATGGAATTTAATGGGTCATGAAATTTACTAAATCATCCTAGGAAATACTGATTGTTGCTCTTAGAAGTAGGCTGAATAGGAAATGTTATTAACGGCTGATTGTTCAAGTGTCTAAATGCATACCATACATATGTATTATTTCCGGACAATATGAAATTTAGCAATCATTGTTGCACAATTTACATTCCCTGCCCATATGAAAAGTTCCACTTCAACTCACCTCTATTGTCAAGGATCTGCTAAAGAAGATGGTGGCTTTTACTAGTTTTCAGCTTGTGATAAGGCAATTCTAAGCTTGCATGTTTTTTTTTTTGTATTTTCTTTTTTGTTTTGTTTTGTTTTTCACAAATGTATTCATTTATGCTGGCTGTACAGTGACACTAAAATACACGGTATTTAATACTTCAAACAAACACACGCTGGAGTTACAATCACTTAGTGTCATTTAATGTTTTTGGTTAAACACACATCTACTATAGGGATGTGTTTCCTCCCCTGCAAGAAAAACCAATCAAACAAAAGATTAGGGTTGAATGCATGGCCTTGCAGCTTCGTGCATAATTCAGGTGTAAATTAATTAAAGGGGGCGAAGCAATTTTATGCAACACAATTGAATTCTTCCGAAACCCACTTAGAAAGGAACCCAATGTGTTTTCTTTTGATTGTTGATCAATGAAATAGGAGATTGATTGACACTTGACCTCGTGGTATGGTCTCATATTCTATTAGAACCACTATGGATTCATCCCTTTTTTTTCGTCTTTCAGAATATTGGGAACCACAATTATAAACTTGCCAGAATTTAAATTGGATTGTAGATCCAAATCCATGACAAACAATGGTTTAATCCACCATGTGTAAAGCACCAATAGAATTCTCCTTGAAACGTGGTGGCTTCTTCTTTGTCTCTCCTGTTGCTTCTTGAAAGCTCTGAACAGTGAAATGGGTGAACTTTTCAATAGTCACCTGGAAAGGGTGCTCCTCCGTGCTCCTCCATGGTGAATATTCTAAATTTCACCGCATTGGTTATTCAAAGAGGAACAGTAATTTACAATCCCATTAATGTTGTGTTCATAATTGTTATTTGATTTTAAAAAATATCCTATTTACTGAGCATATTGAATATTTCCCTACATAATTGGTGATTGTGACTCTGGAGTCCATTGATCTTGCAGACCGTAACTTTCATCATACCCTTGTTTGACCTTTTCAATAGCTTCATTCTTGGTTTGATCCTTGTCCAAATGGTTCAATCCTTTGGTCTCGAAAATCTTATCAATTTCAGACCCAGCAAGAGCACTAAGTGCCTTCTTAGCAAAGGAGTGGCTAACTGGGAGACCTTTCTTTCTTTGTCTGTCTTCAAATAACTTGGTTGCAGCAAACGAAGCGGCACCAGCAACAACTTCATGAGAAAGATTGGATGATCCTTGACTGCTACTTCCACCACTGATACTTCCTCCACTACCGTAAACTAATTCGTGGTTGTCTTTTAAAGAGTTGAAAATTGAATTCATAATGTATTGATAACTGATAATAAATTAATTGATTGATTAATTAGTTAGTTAGTTAGTAAATTATCAATACTACAAAAACTAGAGATAAATTGACCCCTTTTTATACACCTTGGAGTTCATCCCTTGAAAGTCCATATATGCACCTTAATCAAGGAGGGAGGAAGGTTAGTGGTCAGTTTCCGTACAGCATGATAATGTGAGAAGGATAAGGAGTCTAGAGATAGATTAAAAATTACAAAAATTCACTAATAAGCAAGTTCATGTCCCCTATATAGTTGCTCTAATTTTAGAATATTTAATGTGCGGCAGTTGATTGCTTGAAATATTTAATTGAAAACAGCACGTTGTGATTGGATAACGTGGTGGAAGTTGCTGGATTGTTACCACCACATCCAAGTACTTGAAGTGCCAACTACCCATAAACCAGGTGGAGCTGTGGCAGCTAAAGCTGTTTGCTTTTGGTATTCAATGAGAAAAATCTCTATAAAATTATGAATATGATTGATGTGCAAGCTTAAAAGTTGCGGGAAGTACAACCAAGTGAGCATCTAATGTATGTGTGATAAAGTCTTGCTGTTAACGACATTATTACCTTATTTTCTATGTGTACGGTATTTCATTGCTCTAGCCTAATAACGGAAATTTAACAATGCATGGTGAATTGGATCAATAAACTCACCATTGTCCTTGATGAAAGAACCCCACAATTCTCGATCTTTCTCATCATGGACAGGGAAAAGGATATCTTCTGAAACGTCATTGTTCTCCATAATTAATAACCCAGAATGAAGCCCAATCTGGTTGTTTTTAAACATGGTGCTATTTACACTCTTTTTTGACACTGAATTAAACTTAAAGTCAGCAAAGTTATCATCATTCAACAATGTGACCCCAAACTCTTGTAGTACGTGGTCTCGTATTTGGTTTTTTCTTCCGGTTTCTAACTGGAATATGGCGGGGATGACTTGCCCTTGCTTGAAAACTGGGTATTTCCCTTCCATATGTCTTTTCAAATGAGGCAATAACTGGTAATGGGTCTTGGCATTATATTTGAATACTCTCCTTTCATCTTGTCTCCCATGATAATCTTTTTCAAGTGCTTCGATTTCATGTTCAATGGTACCTCTTGTTTCCATTGGGACTTTTTCAAGAGGAATCAACCCCACGTATCTTCTAGTTAATCTTAAAGTTCCACCACCGTAGAATGATTTCCGTACTTTATCTGCCCATTTCTTATTTCTGGCGATGAGTAGTCCACCAGTCACGAATCGGTCGAGTCGTTGCAGGATTCTGAACTGAGATGAGCTGACTGTGGGGAGAAACTGTTTGAACTCATCTGACACTGCATCAATAATGTTGTTGGGACCAGTTGGAGTACATGTTATCCCCGATGGTTTATTCACCACGGCATAGTTGAATGTACGTTTGACTATATCTAATTTCATTGCTTTCTGTAGATTTGATAATGAGTTCGATGAAGTAGAACAAAAAAAAAATCGCGTTAAAAAAATAATGAAAAATATAGCACGGCCGAGATGAGGCGAGGTGAGACGAAAAGAATGGATCTATTTCGTTACAAACCCGGATCTAGTACAAAGGATTGGATAAGAATAGGGGCACCATAAGAAACACCTAAATAAAGTCACATCCAGGACTATTTAGTTTGAATTTGCATTATAGAAGACATGAGAAGGTTTTGTCCATAACACCAATGCATTCAACGAATTAGTGTTAATTTTTTTGCAACTCGGAAATTAAATCGGAGGATCGATATTTTCTTCGCCGCTAGAATTTTATTTTTTTTTTTTTTTCAATATTTTTGAACCACGTCAGTTGTTTGACACAACACACAGCCAACCATGATCTGGAACAAACTATTTACCCTTCTTTCATTATTCATTTTGGTTGCTTCTAGAGCCCAAGGTGATGATTATGCCAACGATAACAACATCTTTGAATTAACGCCTTCGAATTTTGACAAAGTTGTCCACAAATCCAACTACACTACTATTGTCAAATTCTATGCCCCATGGTGTGGTTATTGTCAACAATTAAAACCAGTTTATAAAAAATTAGGTAAATATATCCATGAAAACGCTAAATATTCCGTTAATGTTGCCAGTGTTAATTGTGATAAAGAGTATAATAAGCAATTATGTGCACAGTATCAAGTACGAGGATTCCCAACACTAATGGTTTTCAGACCTCCTAAGTATCAAACTGGTAAGCAAACTAGACCACAAAACCATGCTAGTGAAGTTTACCAAGGTGAAAGAAATGTCAAATCTATGACGAAATTTTTAACCTCCAGATTGAAAAATTACGTTACGAAATTCCATAATGTAAAGTCTGAAGGTATTGCCAAATGGTTACAAGATGAACAACCCCAGGTATTGCTTATTACCGATGCCAATCTGGTCAGTCCATTATTGAAGTCAATTGCTATTGATTTCCTTGGTAGAGTGAATGTTGGGGTAGTTGCCAAATTTAATTCAGAGCCACACGTTCTTGAAGTTGACGGAACTGATGTTGAAATCCCTGCCGTGTCTAAATCTACCTTGTTTTACTATGACAAAGACAACAAGCAGTTTATTGAATATGGGAAATCAGAGAAGTTGAATGATAAAGAACTCATTTCTGAATGGATCATAGAACAGACTAAGCAACAACCAATAGAAGGACCGTTATCCAAGAAGGAAAAGAAATACTACTCCAAGTATAGAACCGGTAAGAAAAAGATCGACCATGATGAATTATAATCATTTACTATAAAATTCTATAGAAATACTCTATTAATATTACATTCTGCATTTATACTTACACATACACACACCATTCAAGCTTTACCAAAGTTGTCCATCATTTCCAATAAGGAATCTATATCGTCACCTTTCTTTTTGTCATCCTCTTTTTTTGTTGGTGTCTCTTTTTTCGTTTCTAAATTAGATTGAATCCAGTTGGTGACTTGATCAACGTATAATTTAGAATTAGGAACAAAATGACCTCCAGGATGTTTCAAAAGTTCAGATGAAGATTTCGTCAAATCGTACAATGTATAAGCTCTTGTCTCTTCAACCACAGTATCCAATTCACCATAAACATGAAGATACTTAAAATGACTATTGACAACTTCCTCTTCAGTCTGTGGATAATGTGAATCGTACTTGTGATTTCCTGCTTTTTTAGAAGTATCCAATTTAAACCCGGAATATAACACGACAAACTTTAATGGTTCAGTTTCAAACAATTCATGGAACTTGTGTGCTATCAATCCACCAAAAGCAGCACCTTGAGAAAACCCAATTATTCCAACAATAGGTAATTTTCTTTCTTCTTCAGTTTCCGGTTCCGTCTTCAAATCGTCGTCGGGGATGATTTCTCCATTTTCAATGTACTTTTTGATTGTGTTAATTGAGTCGTCGACATCGATATTGTCATTGGTGATATCTTTCTTGACCCACCAAGCACGGTAAACCATGTCTTCAGTATTTGTAGACGATCCAAATTTGGATAAGGCATCGGTTGTTGGTAAATCTGCCGGGGTTAATACATAGGGTCCATTGAGATAAACACATTTGTATCCAAGTTTCTTCAACTTTTTCCTTAATGCTGATGTTTTGGCATAGAATAATGATGCGGATTGTGTGTATCCATGAAGAAATAATATCTTTCCTTTGTAGGTTGTAGCATTAGTTGTTGTCATCTTTGGTTGATCTAAGAAGAGTTGAAAAAAAAAAAAAGAAAGTACTTATAATATTTGATTTTATTTCTTTTTATTTTATTTTTTTGTTTCATATCGCCCTCATTATCCGTAGGACAGAGGGATTTGATTTTACACTTTTCCTCTTGAATATCACAAACTTCTCCAATTTTACCTTATGATCTATATAACAATACTTGTCATTATTTAATTACTCGTCGATGGAGAGACGCAGGGCATCTTTCACTAGAGTAAATGACAGAAAGACTGTTCACTACAACTTAGAAATCCAGAAATCATTCTATATCTATTGTGATAACAATTATATATCTCAAATATATTAGTATATCATCACTACCCTTAATTGGTATGTCAGCTAGCATTCCTTGAATGTTCACATACACCATCTGCCTCTCTACCATACGAACCTAAATGTAGACACCCACAAAATTAGAAACGTAGACAGTTGACAAACCAACAGATATGGAAGCAATTATAGCATTGAGGAGATAGACCACTGGGTTCTTCTTCTTAACGTCACCTAATAATGCCATAGCAAGGGATCCGAAACAAACCAACAATAGTAATGCAGTGAATATGGTTGTGACATTTGTTATTGGACTCAATTGAACAGGTGTTGAATTTATATCAAACAATTTGGCATATTCATTATATGGAGCTCCTGTTGAAGCGGATGATACAGACATGGTTGTTGTGTTGGGATTGGATAAGAAAAAGGGATGTAGATTGTTGTATTGAAATTTTTGACGTGTTTATACAAACAACACTTGAAAAAAAACAAAAAAAAAATTGTTGAAGTCAACAAAAAATGTCACAAAATACACGACGTACATGTTATACTAAACACACCATTACAAAACAAGATAACTCTAGAATTGGGAAAACCAGTAGGCTTGGTCGAGTAAAGTTTTCTCGTTGGCGTACTTAATCAACGGATCGGAAAGGTCTCCTTTAAGGGCGTAACCATGTGTTGCACCTTTGAAAATATCCACTTGGAATCGGGTATCCGTTTTGGATAAACTTTCAATCGTCTTGGTTCTTAACTCTGGAGGAAAAGCAGCATCGTTTTCACCTACTGAGATTAAAATGGGCTTAACAATACCATCAATATCTTCAACTGTAAGCAAAGATGGATGTGCCACGGCACCTGCATCTAATAAACCATCTTTCGTCAAATGTTGCACAAGGAATTTAGCACCAAAGCAATAACCAATACCAAAGACCTTTTTTGGTTTCTTGTCATCTCTCAACTGCCTTAAGAATTGTGACACAATGGGAGAGGTAATTCCTGGGTGGTGTGCACCAAACCATACTTCTCTATTGAAAGTATCCATTGAAGCAACTGAATCGCCTTGTAAAATATCAGGGATAATAACTTGGAAGTTGGTCAATTCATTCAAATTATCAGCAACTAATCTAACATTGTTTAATTTGTAACCAAAGATATCAGTTGCAATAACAATAATGTTTTCACTTGGTTCTCCAATAACATAGGAATCAAGACCAGCAACTTCTTGATAGCTTCCTTTGAAATCACCTTCATGATTGATTTTCTTAAAGCAACAATCTTTCAAACCAGACATTATTTTTAATAATTAATGAATGAACAATTACCTGGGAAGGGGATGGCAAAACTACATGTGTCCTTTTATAATAAATACGAATAAAAAAAAGGTACGGAAATAAACCTAATTACACCGATTTTCAGGAGGTAGCGCGCTCGGCCGAACTTAGTTGGAGCCAGACAACGGGTAATAAAAGCGGATGCCGCCTTTTCGTGGCTTAGAAGCTCCAATTTTTTTTTTTTCCTTTATCCTATCCAATGATTTGACCAGGCAAGAAAGGGGGACGATTTTAAGTACAAGATTAATTATCCAATATAGCCGTATTATTTCCGAATATATATCTATATAGATGTGTGTATATATTATGCAATATTTAAAGTCTTATCCTTAATCTTCACTAGCAAATGTCATAGAACTGACCCCCTGATCGGTCATTTCGCTCTCTGCATCTATATTAGCATCACCCAAAATCCTCATGATGTATTCCGTCTCATCGATCTTGCCATTTATGAAATCCTCCTCCAGATGTTCGATCTCTTGTTTGTAGTCATTATATAACTCATGATGTCTTTCAATCATCTTCTCGATCACTAGATATATCTCATCAAATAGTTCCATTTTCTGTTTATTAAACTCTTTTCTTAGTTCTTGCTTAAACACTGATAAGTTCATCGTATTATGAGATGGCAAGTTTGGGTTAAGCTTCAAGTTTCGAAGAAACTCCTTATCGATTTGCTCTACTTTATCACTAAACTCTTCTATTCTCAGATCAAAAAAATTGTCATGTTGGTCTATAGGAACCTTCATCGCTTCTATCATGGTTGATTGGCGGAAATACTCCTCCGCTGCTCGTAGCTCTCTGATTCTTTGGTTGAATAAAGTAGTATAGTCGGAGAATACTTTACTCCTGTTGAGTTGTTTCGTAAAGTCCATAATGATACTGGATCTAACAAAGAAAGATTTTGGTTGGAATGACTATTTAAAAAAAAAAAAAAAAAAAATAAAAGAAAAAAATTTATTGTTAATTTATTTTTTAATTAACAAAGAGCAAATTGGTAGGAAGGAAAGAGAGGGAAGGGGGGAAATTCACTGCAAATGCTGAAAAAGTTTAGCGAAGGAATGTATACGAGGTGTAGCTGCACTATACCCTTGGTAGCAACGTGCGTCAAAATTTCTCTATTCTTCCGAATCCACTACATGTAGCTTCATTTGTTTGTTTGAAGTTATTTGTACTGTAATTCGGGAAAAGATGTTCTTGTTCTTACATTACAAGATCAACATTTGCGTCAAACAAAAAAAAAAGATCTTCAAAGTACGTTCGATCTAAATTAGCCGGGAAAAAAAACAAAAATTTTCAGCATTAATTACAAAATTAAAAAGCGGAGGTGGGCTGGATGAAGATTATTTGTTTCAGAAAATTGTGCAATTAATTAACTTTCCTGAAACAGCAAAAAAAAATTGACGACGAAACTGAGAAATGAATTTTTATTGTTGGTAAAATAGACAATCGGAAAAAACGTCTTTTGGTCTTCAAATTGCGATTGCAACATCGGATTAATTAACTTTAGGTTTCGTTTGGCCTTAGGCTTCCTCTTAGTTTTAATCTTGGTCTTGGTCCGTGATGTGTTAACAGTTGTGTAACCATAATAAAATTTTCTGGGCATATAATTGGAACACCGCGAATTTCTCTGTAAATTGGAACTCAAATTGCAGCAAAATTGATCAGGGCCAAAAAAATTACAGTCTCTTGGATACTAATAGACGCTAACATTGATAGTAGCATGACTGATTCTCCCTTTCCTTCGGAAAGAGGAGACTATAATGTAGAAAAATATATGGACGAACTATGGTTTTACAAAAAGTAAAAAAAAAAAGTACCACGTAGAGGATATGTGGGATAGTTCTTGTACCGTAAGGAATATGATTCTTCAACAAAGGGGGTTTTGAGCTATAAAGAAAGGGGAAATCATTGACCACGTTTACCCACCCCTGACTGGGATTTACATGAGGTTGGTATGCTGAAAATTGCCCAATTTCTACAAGCTGAAATTTCAATGACTTCTTCACAGCCCAAATTAGGCTGAAATCCAAATACGAATGAATGAAATCATGGAACTCCGGTATATCAATTGTTCTAGAAATAAAATTATATTTAAGTGAAAGGGTTTTATTTTTTGTTATCTAATTATTGTTTGACCCGATCTAAGCCGAATTCGAATAAACGTGGCTATAATTATATAATTTGATGCGTATGATTTTTTGATTTCATTTCTGCGTTGTAATTATAATTCCTCCACGCTCTCTCCCCCACTTTAAAATTGCTGCATCAAGAGGAAAGAGAGAAGGTTAGAAGGGAATGTTAGGGGAACTCCTGAAAATTTCAACACGTTTTCCCATCCATGTTCCAACGGATCACCCATTGATGAATAGGAGAGAGGAAAAAAAAGGCGGTGATTTTGTGTACTGCCTTGAATATAATTGAGATATCGTGCCGTATGTCAGTAAGGAGAAACGTGCTCTCTCTCGTAATACTTGACAACAGCAACAACAACAACATCTTCGTTCAGTTTTTGAACGAGGAGTAAATAGGTACGGCGTTATGGATCCAATTTTTGATTTGAAATTCCCTCTGCCCTCCTGATCTAAAATTTGATTTGTCTATCCCCCTTTTAATTAATTTGAATTCAGGCTGTCAATAACAAAAATTGCTTGTGAGTGTTTTTGTAACTCGTTTTGCTTCCCCATTTCCCGTATCCCAAATATCCTTAAAACCCATTGTTCTTTTACACCAAAGAGACCCACATGTTCTGATAAGAAGAATGGAATTTGTGTCGCGCATTATTCTGCCATAAAAAAAGCGAAAAATCGAAAATAGTTCCATATATAAAGTGCAACAATTTTGCTCCTAATTTTCCATATCCTCCCAAATAAATATTTTGTCTCCAATAACAATTACCAACTAATCAACCAACTTGCTAACAATGAGAAATATCTTGCTTTTGATTGCTTTGTTCATCACTAAGGTTTACGCCGATAGTCTTCCAAATTCATGTCCTGTTGACTCACCACTTTCCTGTGCTACTTCTGGTGATACCTCCAACAGTTGTTGTTACGAATCTCCAGCTGGTGTTATTCAGTTAACCCAATTCTGGGATTACAACCCAGCTACTGGACCTTCCAATGTTTTCACCATGCATGGTTTATGGAGTCAGTACTGTACTGGTACTTCATACCCACAGTCTTGTGATAGTGCTTTGGAAATTGATTCTGCTGGAAGTACTTTGCAAGATATCATTGTTAACCAATTCAATGATCAAGCATTATACGATAACTTGTCCAAATATTGGAAAGATATTAACGGGGACGATCTGCAATTCTGGGCTCACGAATGGAACAAACATGGTACTTGTTTCAGTACTATTAAACCATCTTGTTATTCCAGTTTCAAAACCAATGAGAATATTTATGATTTCATTAAAGTTCTTTATGACTTATGGTCCACTGTTCCAACTTACCAATGGTTATCTGATGCTGGTATCACTCCATCCTCTACCACTACTTATACTTCTACTCAAATTCAAAATGCCTTGAAAGCTAAATTCGGTAAGAATGTTTACTTTAAATGTGACTCCAACAACGCTATCAATGAAGTCTGGTATTACTATAATGTAAAAGGTTCAATTTTGGGTGAATCCTTTGTTGCAATTGATGCTGTTTCCAATACCAACTGTCCAAGTTCTGGTATCAAGTTCCCACCAAAGGGAGGTTCTTCTGGCGGTACTGGAACTACCACCACTAAAGCTACTACCACTACTCAAGGTGGTACCACCACTGGTGTTCCAGCTACTTCTTACATTGACTTGAGTGGTAAATCAGGTTGTCTTATTTCCAATGGTAAGTATTATACTTCAGGTACTTGTGCTACTTACCATTTCTCTGGTTCTGAAAGTAGTGTTTCAATTTCATCATCTAAAGGACCATGTGGTGTTGATTCAGGAAACAACTTTGTCTGTAGTTCATCTACTAGTTCTGGTTCTTTCCAATTGAGTAACGGAAATGTTGGTTACAATGGTAACTTTGATTGGTGTTTGGGTGATGTTACTGGTTCTGGTTCAACCGCTCAAACTAACGTTAAGTTATCTGATGGATCTTGTAGTTCCTTCAAATTAGTTCTTTCCTCCAGTTAGATTTAAAAAGTTATATGTATTAACTAAAAAAAAATTATAGCAACTTGTTTAGAATAAAATTACAAAAGATATTTACTTTAACTGCAACAACTCTTCAACTTCAGTAATCACTTCCATTTTCTGTGCTGCAAAATCTTGCTTGATACCATCAATTACCAACTCTTTAACAATTTCCTGAACATTTGACTTTCTATTTAATTGGGAAACAAAAATCACATTAATATCACCAACGAATGATTCCAATTCTTGAATTTTGTTGTTGATGAAAACTTGAGTTTGTTCTGGATTAGTAATTTGTTTGCCTTGATCAAGGGTTAATTTTATCCATTCTTCTGCTTTGACCAAATTATTGAATATCAATTCATCATTTAATTGATTAAAGTTTTCGTAGATATCTTCCATGGAAATGTAATTCATTGTGGTATAAATGGGTAGAAAAGAAAGTGTTGCCTACAAGGAATCCTCTATAAAAAAAAAGGAAGGGAGAAAAAGTTATAGTATATTTAGCAATAACCTACCACACCTTTATGAAGATAATTCTTTTTGAAGCTTTTCTTTGACATTTTGAACTATGGCAGATCTTCTAACTTGCATATAAGTAACATACTCCAACGTGGTTTTACGAATCAACTCTTCAATTATCTCGGCGTTAAAATCTAATTTGAGATTTTCTTCGAGTGTATAATCCATTTCATTATCTAAATCTTTATATGGCACCTGGGCCAAAAGATCATTCCAATTACACTTACAATCGGTACCTGCAGCGGCAGGATGGTGATTGGATTTTAATTCAAATAAGGTTTTCATTAACCAAGTAGCTGTAGTATCACATAAATCATTCTTTAAATTGGTTTGGAAATTAATGAATAATTGATCAATCGACTGCAAGGATTTTAAATAATTCTTAATTGGTAATGCATTTGTTGTTGATGATGATGGCGTTGAACCTGTTGTGGTGGTTGTTGTTGTGGATGATGACGAAGATGACATTTTTCTTTTGGGAATGTTGTTGTTTTTTGGTTGCAAGAAAATGGAAATAAAACAAAAAGTTGGTTGTCAAATGGGAAATAATGAACAAGGAAAAATTGAGAAACAACTTAAAAACACTAATAAACTAACCTATTAATAAAAAAAAAAGACAAACTATAACCTATATAGAAATAATTATTAATAATCGACAACAAGGAAAACAAGAACATCAATGGTATATTCTAAAAAGCTTCTCCCTTTGCACGATGAATTGAAAAAATATGAGATTGAACAGCATCACCTCTAGCAAATGATTTGCCACAATATTCACATCTAAAAGGTTTTTCACCCGTATGAATTCTAGTATGAGTAGTTAACCTGTATCTTTGATTAAAACTAGCATCACAATATGAGCAAACATAGGGCCTTTCTCCTGTATGAATCCTGGTATGTCTTGTTAAATCTGAAACTTTGGCAAACGATTTACCGCATCCTTCCTTAGTACATTGATGAATCTTGGGTAATGGGTCTTTACTACTCCCCTTGGAATCTTTCTTATTAGTCGGAGTACTAGCATTACCCTCTTTTCTAAGCGGTCTTAATGTACCTGGGTGATCAACTTCAATGTGATGCATTAATTTATCATATGATATGAACCCTTTACCACATTGTAAAGCATTACAGTGGAACACTCTAACATCTTTTAAATCAACACCACCACCACTGTTATGCTTTTCACTATCTGGTTTGACTACACCATTCTGTTCATTAAACATCCTTGAAGTACCTTCATGAGTCACTTCTTTACCTCCTTCTTGCCCCTCTTCTTCGTCCTCATCTTCATCTAATATCAAATCATGATGAACGTGAGTTTTGTGAATCTCTAAATTAGCCTTCTGGCTGAATTTCTTACCGCATATATCACACTCAAATCTTTTAGGTTGTGAATGGGTTCGACGATGATTTCTTTTATCTATAACATTTTTAAATATCAATCCACAATGTTCACATACGGTAGAATCGGGGTTATCTATTTGTTTAAACATGGTTCTCTTTTGTGGGGTTACTTTAGTTGGATCATTCAGTCTTTGTCTCTTTGGATATTCTCTACCATCTTGTTTCATTTGAGGTTGCAATTGCTCAGCCTCGTCAGAAGGATATTGTCGTTTGAGACCCCCGTTCTCAGCATGTGCCAAGTACGCAGTAGCTGCTTCAATACTTCTATCAAACTCTTCATCCCTGTCATCAACATCATTGTGTTCGTCATCATAATGTGTATACTCAATTCCAATCTTAGCACTATTATTAGTGGTAGTAGTAGTGGTAGTAGTATTATTAATGAGTTTGTTCAGTTTGGTAGCATTCTGATTGGTAGTGTTATTATTAGTAGTCTCACCAAATTGATTGTGGTGTAAATCCCGTAATTCGTCATCAATGTGGGTTTCAACATCATCCTCTTCTTCATGGGTCTGAGCCTGATGTAGATTCTCCCTTATTGACGCTCTTAATTCTTTTCTCCTGGAAGATAATGTCATTATTTACTTCTGGGTGTCAATGGAGGTGAGAGTTGTAATTGGTAGTTCGTTGATTTTGATTTTTGATTTTTTTTTTGTGTTGTCTTGTGTTGTACTATAATGTTTGTTTTTTATCCCGTTCAATTTATTTTTTTTTTGTGCTTGTTTACACGTTCATAATTGCTTTTACCTTATTCACACGACTTTGTTGTTTTGCGGTTTTCAAAATTAAAATAATTCCAGAATCTACCATCTATCATTTGCCCTCCATAACCCATAAACCAAACCTGTTTCCTTCCTTTCACACTCCCAACGGTATCAATGATGATTAGTAAGTCAATTCCTGTTCGGCTCAAGTTAGGAAGTGCTCACTTCCATAGGACATTGAAAACGTCGAGCAACTTACTTCTCCCACGATACTCCACCGGTGGCACCGATAGATTCAATAACAATCGTACCAGAATAACCAAAGAAATCGATCCTGAAGAAGTACAAAGGTTCAAACAAGCTCAAGAAAAGGCACGAGCACAGGCTAATACTCATGAATCAAGAAACCCCTATAGTCACCAATTCAATACCGATCCATATTATTCCTATTCATCAATCCATCTCCCAAATAATGCCAATGGGATAATTACTCCCGATGATCCAATATATGACATCTTATGTGAACCGACATTAGTAATTGAACGTCAGATCGAATTTATGAATTTATTTATTGGGTTTGAGCAAGCTAACAAGTACGTCATCATGAATGCCCTGGGTCAACAAATTGGATACATGGAGGAGAAAGACATTGGGTTTGGGAAAATGTTGGGGAGACAATTTTTCCGATTGCATCGACCATTTGATATTGATGTGTATAATGCGAGAGGGGAATTGGCATTAAGTATAAAGAGACCTTTCTCCTGGATAAATTCTCATATTAAAGCATTATTACCTGGATATGATCATAGTACGAATAAGTTGATGTATGAAATTGTTGGAGAATCCGTTCAATCCTGGCATTTGTGGAGAAGAAAGTATAATTTGTTTAAATTGGAAGACGAAACCACTGATGAATATGAACAATTTGGTGCTGTGGATGCTCCATTTTTATCTTTTGATTTCCCAATCAAGAACAAAGATGGGGAGATTGTTGCGAGTATCGATAGAAATTGGGTAGGATTGGGGAGAGAAATGTTTACCGATACCGGGGTTTATATATTGAGATATGATCCTAGAAGTTTTGCTGGTATGGAAGATGTTTACGGTAAGATATCTAAAGATGGAGTTACAATAGATCAAAGAGCAGTGATTTTATCTTGTTTTACAAGTATTGATTTTGATTATTTCTCAAGACATAGTAGAAGTGGTGGATTATTTGGATTCGGAGGATCCTACGATGATGTATAAACAATGTATAAACAATGTATATTTATTACTATTTCCTTATTGAGTTAGCAATCTGTTGTTGGGTTTTATTTCTACCTTTTTGTAAAAACTCTTCCCATTGGTCATCATTCATATCTTTACTGATATTCTTCAACAATTGAACAATCAATCCTGTATAATCGTGTTTTCTTAATTCATTTTCTGATTTCCACATCTCACGTTTGTATAATTGGTTGGACATCTCAATTTCATCTCCAATACTTTTTGCTTGCTCTAATTTGTTGTTTGTAATTGCCAATAATGAAAACCTTAATTCTTCATTACCATATTTTGCAATTCTTTCTTGAATCACGTTAGGCAATTTTTCAATAAATTGCTGTTGGTCTTTACAGTCATCATCATGTATAATTGGGTATTGTTTCAATCCGTCTAATTCATATATCTTTCCATTTTTCCAAATGTACCCTATGAAATGAAACAATCCGTCGTTTTTATCATCTTTATCGGGTGGTGGCGGTGGTTTATCTTCATCAACGAATGAATGCGGGATCAGGAATGAATTATGTACCGACCGGATCAAATCGCTATTTGATATAGTTTCCCCAATCATCTCACTATCAAACCCGGTCACGAATGATTTGAAGTTACTTAATTCATCTCCTATCTTAACATTCTCATCATCTAAATTTAACAACACATTTAAAACAGCTTGGGTGGCACAGGCATTTTGGATAGTTTGATTAGCGAAAAATACTCCATGATCCAAATAATCTTGATCATAAGTACCCGTTATTGGTCGATTATTACCACGAGAAGCATATTCTCGATCAAGTTTACTATATTTGAATAGGAAGATTACTCCATAAATGGGTTGTAATTGTTGAAGGGATTCGGAATCTATGGAGAATAAGTCATTGAGTTCTATGTTTTCCACCCCAAGTTTCTCAATCAATTCTGTAAATACTCCTGCATCTGAATCGATCGTATTCCATCCACTGTCTGACATTGTTCTGATATCTGTTGGTGTATTGTTCTGGGGTAGTAACGGTTCCTCCTTCATTCGGGTATTTTTTTTCTTTTTTTCTGGCTGTCTGTTTGTTTCCTTGTTTGGATGGATGGCGAAACCTCGGTGCGAGTGAGTGTCTCGGACTACGGAATCCACTACAATACGGCGCAATTTCAGTTTATATAGTGTATATAATAAATATTTTTCTTAAACATATATATAAATATATGTATGTGAATATGTATGTGAATATGTATAAATGTATGTATGTATGAGTCTGGGTTAGATGTACAGTCTTATCAAGCATTCTTGGTTTGAGAAACAGATGGATCACTAGTCAAATAATGTTTGACAGCTTCGTAGACAGTGAAAACAACAGCTTGACCAGGAGCAACTCTCATAATTCTTGGGGTGATACCTTTATACAATGCAGCAATACCTTCTTCTTTAATCAATTGTTTACCAATCTTGACGATTCTAACCAAACCGTTTTCTTTGTTGGTGAACTTACTCTTTTGCAATCTTGTTTTAATAGTATCCAAAGGAGCATTAGTTAAAGGACCAACAGCACCAGAAACCAAACCAATCAAACTTGTTTGCCAAGATGGTAATAACTCAGTGTTTTGTTTCTTTTGTAAATAAGCCTTCAAAGTAGAGTAAGTAGCAAAGTTAGCCCCTTGGTTGGTGGCTTGTCTAGCACAAGTTAAAGAAACACCACGGTATAAAGTACCAAAACCTTCTTCCTTGACGATCAAATAAGCAGCATGTGGAGCATTTCTATATTTTGGAACATCCAAAGGATCTTTCATAGAATGGTGTTGAGCTTGTAATCTGATTTTAACAACTTCCATAGGGTTAACAACCATGATGGATTCAGTGATACCAGCACCGACACCGGCCAAGAAAGTTTGACCAGTGGTGATTTTACCATCGGCGTCTAAGAAGAAAGAACGGTAGAATTCATAAGAACTGAAACGAATAGCCATTTTAGGAACAATACCAATGACAACAGCACCTAAACCTTTATACAAGGAAAGAAAACCTTCTTTTTGGACAATATTGACACCAGTCTTGATGAAACCCGGTGGTTTTTGTCCGGATTTTTTGTATAATTGCATTCGAACCTTGATGGTATCTAATGGATGACAACACAAGGCTTCACATAAACCAGCGACACCACCGGCGAAAAAGTCAATTGGACCTCTACCCTTTGTTACTGGTTTCTTTTGAGTTGTAGCTGTGGCAGATGACATTATTATTATAGTTGTTGTTGTTTGAATATGTAGATAAAGTACAAGGTGTTATGGAGTAGTAAAGAAGGTACTTTTACTTCTTATAATAAAATAAATACAAATAAATAATGAAGAATAGAAAAAGAGAAAACTTAAAAAAGAGAAAAAAAGAAAAATGGAAAAAAGGAAATGAAGATATATGTCTGGTATTTAAATAAATTTGAAGTAATTCGTTGATCAATCATAATAGGGCACATGAAAAAAAAAAAAAAATCATACACCACCGTACACGTACTAATATTTTTTCTGGGGTAATAAAACAAAATACAAAAAAAAAAAATTTTTCAGAGAATTTCCTGTTGCCCCCTTCATCCGAAGTATTTTTTTAAAATCTGTCACAGGTACAAATCATCTTTACTTTAAGTTGTTCTTATTTTCGCTACATCATATTATAGAGCTAGTACGATTATTAATTATTAGCTATGAATGACCTATCCTATCCCGGCCATAACTACTACTACCAGCACGTTGACTCATGACTCTCTATCTTTCTCTCCTTTTTTTTTCTCTTTTTTTTGTGTGTTTGTCGACAACCTGGGGGAATAGCCTCGGAACTTTTTCACCGCAGTAAGCTGACACAATAATTTCATATTTATTAATCTAACCAATTTTTTTTTTTTTTAAAACAAATTAACACAGTGAGAAAGGAAGCGAAAAAAAAAAATCTAAAAAAACGAGAGAGAATCAAGGAATTCTCGTCTCTCATTGGTTGGTTTTCCCAAACTGATAGCCCGAGATTTCCTCCGGTATATTATATTACGTAATATGTGGAATTCTATTTCTCACTCCGGGGTAACGGGACCCATTATCAGCGGAAATGACGTGTATCAGATATGGAAATTAAAAAAAACTCCGAAATCAATACATGACTCAACACTCATCGAAAATTCCAACACACCCCAACAAAAAAAGATTATAATAATAACAATGATCTCCTAAACCATGTACAAATTGACATTAAAATTATGATAATAATCTGTACTTAAGATCCCTTCTAAATACAAATCACCAAAATATATCAATGCGTTAATATGATCTCCTAATACTACTGGAATGCTGTTACTTAGAAAGTCATAATCATCTCGCTGGAAAGATACTAAAGGTCTTGGATTACGATTGGGTTTGATGATTTTGAAAAATTCTAAATATTTTCTCAACATAATATCAATTGTTGAATCATAAGGCACTTTTCTTATCGGACATATATTTCCCCTTTTAATTCCTCCGGTTATATTTCCTTTAACAATAGGTCCGGATAGCTCTCGATAATTCAAGAAATACTTTTTCAATTTATAATGACTATTTTTCGAGATTGTTAGTTAGTAATCACCATCGTCCTTATCATTATCAAAAAATGGCTCTTTGACATACTTATCAATAATAGTATTGATATCTAATATTTCATATTTGAATATCTCATCTAGTAAACATATCCGGATATATATTTCATGACCTAAATAATACTGTTGATGATGTAAATCTTGAAATATCATACTATTAGTTCTGGGAATTGTTCTAGTTATATTGTCGTTGCTGATATTACTAGTAATGATAGTGTTATTATTCATTGTAGTATTGGAGCTAGTAGAAGGGGAACAATTGTATAGCCGTTGGTAATCAGAAGAACTAGATTTCGTTTCTAGCATTGGTCATCTACATAAATAGAGAAATTGATATTTTTATTACTTAGATTTTTTTATTATTATTTCCTAGTCTATACATTTTTTTTTATTGTATGCCCTCGTGTATCAAACTCGCGTATCCGTCCCCACGAGGGTGGATCTAGTTATAACACCGTGGACAAGTGTTCATAATCGCGTAATAAAATTTGCACCCAAAAAAAAAAAAAAAATTACATTTAATAATAATAATAATACTAAAAAGCCTTATAAATATATATTCTTAAAGCACTATACGAGTAATTCAAATTAGAAATAAATAGTTTATTCTTTAGTTGGAGCAGCAGAAGAGGCAGTGGTGGAAGCTGGAGCAGCAGCAGCAGAAGTGGTGTCAGTTTTGGTGTCAGTGTGGGTAGTAGAAGCAGCGGCACCAGTGGTGGATTCACCCTTCTTTTGTTTTTCTTCTTCCAATTCCTTCTTCTTAATGTTGGCCAATCTAAGTGCTTCTTGATGAACATCTTGTACATCTTTAACAAACTCTTGGTAATATTTATGGATTTTCAAACCCAATTCTGAGTTAGAAGCATCTTCGAAATACTTTCTCAATTTAGCATCAATACCACTTTCAGCGTACTTTTCTTGAGCTTGTTGCACTTTTTGGTTAAAAGTACTCTTTGGATCATCGGAATGAACATATTTTTTATCTAAGTTGGTTATAAAGTCGTTGAATTGTTGAGAAATACCATTTTTCTTGTCAAATTCAATACCTTGTTGGATGACTTGATCGGAGATAACGTAACCATCAGCTAACAATTGAGCAAAAATGGCGTATTTTGGTTTTTCTTCTTGGTCAACATCATCGTATTTCTTGTCACCAGTGACAATGGCGTCACTGGTTGACTTTTCAGTTCCGGTGGTGGTTGTAGCAGCACCTGGGGCAGTACCTTTGGCACCATCAGTGATTTCTGGAACTTCTTCAACTTTAATGAAAGTGTTGTCCAATTCAGCATCACTCAACAATAAAGCAGTGGAGACGGCTTTTGGAGAAGCAAAGATCACTTCATATTTTTTGAATTTGCCATCATCTCCCAATGGGTTTAATGAGTCAACTTTACCACAGAAGGAAAAGAAGTCTCTAATTTTGTCTGGGCTGACCAGGGATGGAATATGAGAAGCGATAACTGAAGACATTTCGTATTAATTAAATCAATTGATGATATAGAAATTGAAGAAAGAAAAGAATAAACAATTTCTAAAAAAAACGACAAGCAATTTTATGTCGAGACATGAATTGCTCTCACTTTTATACTCCTTATTTCGTTAATATTATCATTGCCCCCTTCAGGAAAAAAAAAACAAGAAAGAATTGCTACCCGATATTTTTTTTTTCCGAAAGCCATAGTTGCTGGTGTCATGATTTTTTACATAATGAGGCTTGTTGTTATGATTGCTATGAAACGAGCCAAACCTAATTAAACCCCCTTGCACGATTTCAATTTTAGAATATTATAGAACAAGTTATCACGTGGTGGTGTGTTTCATGTTTCATTATATCGTGAGAGTGTTGACATGTCAATATTACAAACAATTAATACCTGTAGGGTACACAAGATTTGTATATTCTTATAGTATTTATTTATCTAACTAACTTTACTTATAAAGCTTGTTGTTGAGGATCTTTACCAACAGCACCATCAGTCAATTCTGGTACTTCATCAACTCTAATAGCAACATTATCAATATAAGCGTCACTCAAATCTAAAGCAGGTTGAATTGATTTTCTATCTTTGAAGATAACTTCATATTTCTTGACCTTACCATCATCACCCAATGGAATCAAGTCTGTAACTGGACCTGCTTGTTTGCTGAAAAATTCTCTAACTTCAGCTGGAGTGGTTTTGGATGGAATATTGGATGCGATAACGGAGGACATTGTTTGTAAATTAGTATAAGAAAAAGTATTGATCTTAGATAGAAAGGAAATCTTCAATTGAATGGGGCATAGGGAGGAAGGAATTGGAGGGTTTTATATATTGAAGGTGGGAGTGTATATACCCCCCCTGGATGGTTATGGAATCGAATCTTCTATTTACTTCTATCCTTAACATCTTTACTCGATAGCAATATTAGAAACAGAAAACACAATTTTATTTTATTTTCCATAAAGTTCTATTTAAATCTTTCTGTATGTATGTATTTCTCTACAATAAGGTTTGACCCAATGCGCATCTTCCAATGGCACAAGCGGCACTAACAGTATCCAATATATGTTCTTCGGTTTCAGCCAACATTGGGTTGGTTTCAACAATATCCAAACTTGCCAAAAGACCAGTTTGGGCAATTTCTTCCGCAATAAATAATCCTTCTCTTAAACTCAAACCCCCTTCAACTCTGGTACCAGTGGCAGGAACAAAACTTGGATCAATAGCATCTACATCATAAGATAAATGAATTGGACAATCTCTCTTAGGGTTGACTTGATCTAATGCCATTTCCACAACTTTCCCAATTCCATATTTGTCAACATGGTACATGGAAAATGCAGGGATGTTATATTTACGTAAAATTTCTTTTTCACCATCATCCACATCTCTTAACCCGATGTACACGATTTTGTTTGACTTCAATAATTGTGGAACCCAGCTGAATTCAGGTGGATAACTTTCTTGGTCAATTCCCATGACAAAACTAACAGGACATCCGTGTAAGTTACCGGAATCGGTGGTTTTCGGAGTGTTTATATCAGCATGTGCATCGACCCAAATAATACAAGTATCTGGGTTATTGACTAAACTTGCACTGATAGTAGCAGTACCAAGAGAATGGTCACCACCAATAGTAATAGGCAATTTGGCGTCACTTAAAGATTTCTTGACGGAGTCATGGATTTTCTTACATGATTCACTAACAATTTTGGTGTTTTTAACGCCGAAGGAATCTTTTTCATTGGACTTTAATTTTTCATAATCGGTACCTTGCAAAGGATTGTCAATTTCGGTGGCCCAGCCTAAAGATTCAATTTGTTTTTGGAATCCTGCTTTAAGGATATAGTCTGGTCCTAATTCAACACCCCCCTTTGGTTGACCTCCAGAGAATGGAGCTGTTATTATGGTAGCTTTTTTAGTTGGATAGTATTTGTATTGAATAGTTGATGGTGCCATTTTGTATTAGTTATTGAATATGTATAAGAACAAATGAATAAGTAACTAGAAAAAAGAATAGATGGGAAAAAGTGGGAAAGAACGGGTTCTATTTATAATAATAGGGGAAATAAGGCGAACTAACTAACTAACTAACTAAAAAAAAGATAAGAATTAGTATTTGTTTACATATGTTTCATTGATCAAGAAAGATTGTAGGTTGATGATGAGGTATTTTTTTTTTTTTCATTCTGTACAAAAACGGATTAATTTCAGCCTGAAAATGGAAATTCACCGCGAAAAGAACATAACCTCTCACTCTATCCCCACTGGTGTCGCATTCCTTTCGCAGCTAGTCACTATTTGTCATTGTCCTACCGATCAACATGACACGGTTGACATATACTTTTTTAGTTTTTTTTGCCTTCTGGTTAGAGTTACGTGGGTTTTACTTTCCATTAGGGGAGGTAAATCCATAATTTCAACCCCACTCTTTCGTTTTGTCATTCTTCTTTAACTAAGTCACATTTATTTTTATTTTTTTCTGTTAGGAAGTTCAATGTTTCATCTAAACTGTTAATGGCAAGCTAGAACGAATACCATGACGAACAATAGTTTGGTGTGGAGTAGGTCATAACATGTGTTCCCTTTTTCGTTCGTTTCTCCTCATCCTAGTAGAATATTTCGTTTATCGTCGGTTATTAAAAGTTTCTTCACATCGTCATTGTTAACAATAGTAGACTTGCCAACTGCATCAATATATTCTTTCCCGCATTGAAAAATTGAAAAGTTGAAATTTCACCTTTGACATTCATTTAGAAGTTGATATTTGCGTTATTGCGTTGTTTTTCAATTACTTTATTACGTTGCAGTTACATTTTATAATTTGTCTGTAATTTTCGTCCTCTGTATTGTTTGTTTCTGTCTTTGTTGTGTCATGTCGCGTCAGGTCGTGTCTTGTTTGTAGATTGTTAATCCATCTCATTGGGGAATTTGACCCACGTTTCACGGTTTCATGAGATTTCCAAAAGGCTTACAACATAAACAATCACCATTTTTCGAGTACTTCTCTTTTTTTTTTATTGAATAACCTACCTATTCGTCTTCCAACTAGCTGTCTTGAGCAATGAAGTTTGGTAAGACTTACCTTACCCACCAGATCCCAGAATGGTCTATTTATTATATGAATTATAAGAATTTGAAAAAAATCATCAAATCTATTGATTCAGTGAAGGATTCCCCTGATATTGACGAGTCAAACCATCCAGAAATTATATCCGAAACTTTAACTTCATTTTTCTATGAGTTGGATAGAGATATTGAAAAAGTCGATTCGTTCTATAATACCAAGTTCAAAGAATACAATCGAAGGTTATTGAAAATCGTGCAAGTTTTGGGATACCAGAATGGAACCATTGTCAATCATAATGAAGATTTTGAAGAAGTCGAAGAAATTATTAATATTTTATTGGAGTTGAGAAGTTTATTTAGAAATTTGAAATGGTTTGGGGAGTTGAATCATAAAGGTTTTGTTAAAATCTTGAAAAAATTGGATAAGAAATTGACTTCCATAATAAATGAGAGTAAGAAGGACGGAACAGTAGGAGTCACTAATGAACAAGGAATCGATTATACAAACCATAATCTGGAAGACTATTTGGGAAGTAGGATTAATGCGTTACCATTCGCTAATGGTTTAGAACCTACCAATGCCCTTGATATAATTCATGATATCTTATCTCAATTAGGTCAATCCCATGATGTTTCCTTAAAGCAAACCACATCATCTACTGCTACCACCATCACGGCTGATTCATCCGTAGAAGGGCCATCTTCATTGATTTCTGCTTTTAAGAACGATGATGTTGAGTCTTTAAAGAAACAAATCGATTTCAAGAATGCTACCACCAAGGCATTGATTTCCCTTTTGAATAAAGCCACTGTGCTTAATTCTGTCAAATGTATTGATTATATTTGGAGTAACCTTGATTTGTTATATGACGATTCTGATTTCAATGGTAGAAACTTTTTCCACCAACATGTTATTAGTTTAGGAAAAGCACAATTTACTAAAGAACAAGAACAAAAAGTAACTCTCGCTAATGCACCAGCTTCAAATTGGTTACTTGGAGATAAAAGTGGAGCACGTGAAAATCCCGACGGTGGTGATGATGATAATGAAGTTAATGGGTTATTGTACATTTTGAATAAATTAAAACACAAGAGATTGATTTTTGCAGAGGATCATTACCATCGTACTCCCTTACATTATGCTGCTCAATACGGGTTAGTTAAAGTAACTCAAGATTTGATTGAATACGGGATGAAATGGGGTTTAGTCAACACGAAAATTTCCGTTGACGATGTTAGTATTTGGGGAGATCAAGAAGGTTTAACTCCATTGCACTTATCAATCATTAATAAACACCCGAAAACCACCAAGGTCTTGCTCAGTTATAATAAATCCCAAACTTTAACCTGTCCTGATTTATTGTTGTTAGCAGTGAGATTAAATTCTCGACAAATTTTGAACTCCTTGATTGTTGAAGGTAATATTGATGTCAATTACACTGATTTAGAACATCATAACGAGTCTGCGTTATATATTGCTACGAAATTAAACTATGTCGAATTGGTGGAATTCTTATTAGAGGAATTAGATGCAAACACTGAAATTTGTGAAAATGTGTTTGGTTGGACACCAATATTCATTGCTGCTGCTGAAGGTTTTATTTCCATTGTGAAAGCTTTGAAAAATTTTGGAGCAAAGTATGATATTGTTGACGATTCCGGTTGGTTACCTATTGAACATGCTTGTTTAAGAGGTCATTTGGATGTGGCTGATTTGTTAATTCCCGAGAATGAGAAATTATTACCATATGACATGTATCATCCTGAAAATAACACACCAAGATTACCAAGCAATGGTGTCACATCCCTGCCAGGTAATATGAGTCCAACTTTGATGTCAATTTCGGGATCAAATTCAAGTGTGGATAAATTACCAGCATCTCATAAAAATGCTGTCAACCAGTTTTATCAAACGTTGAAGAATAATAGTTCTTCCAATAATGTTTCCACTACTGCATCATCAACTGCTACAGGTACAACTGCTACAGGTGCAACTGCTGCAGGTGCAAGAGGAACTATTTCGCCAAAGAACAAGAAGCCTCATAGGTACTACAAACCTGTCAAATCATTTGGTCATCGTTACTTAAATGAAGATGAATCTTTAATATTACTCACTTTGGGTACAACTGATTTAAGAGATAATAATCCACCAATTGACTTGAATAAAATTTCATTAGCGAAAAGTTTTGCCACTGAATTGGATACTGCTTTATCATTGTCGATTACCTGTATTAGCAAAATAACTCATGAACAAATTGAACCTCCTGTTGTTGTTGATTTACCATTGGAAGATTTCCACGGAAGTGCCACCGATCCAATCTCATTTAAGTTGAGTAATAATCTTCAAGTTAAAGATGTGATCATAACTTTTGATATCATCCCTACTTACCAAGTCAATAAAAAAGTTATTGGTCGAGCCATTGCTTTACTTCAAAATGCATACACTGACGTGGGTAACAATTTGCGTTCTTTGCATAATAATATCACGTTACCAATCATGGAATCAAACAACCTTGATATCTTGGGGTCAATTAGATTTGAATATTTGCAAGTGTTGCCATTCAAGCACGATTCGATGAGTATTGCCCGTAGTGATACTTATTGGAAACAACTCGTCTCAACAAGAGTTATTGGCCATCGTGGATTAGGTAAAAATAACAATGATAAACGATCATTACAATTAGGTGAAAATACTGTTGAATCATTTATAGCTGCTGCTTCGTTAGGTGCGTCTTATGTTGAATTTGATGTTCAGTTGACCAAAGATTATGTTCCTGTGGTTTACCATGATTTCACCGTGGCTGAATCAGGGGTCGATATCCCTATGCATTCCTTAACATTGGAACAATTCATGGGACTTAACAAACCAATTCAAAAACCAAACACCACCGTAGATGATGAAGTTTTAGTTCGTAATAAACCAAGAGCTAAATCTAGTTATAACTTAGGAAGCCGTGGCGACCCGCTTCATCAACTTCATGATTATAAAGAGAACAAAAATATCAATGGTAATGGCAATAAAGAATTTGACAATATCGAAAAAGATCTCGAAAATGCCAATCAAGAAAGAATGAAATTGACTAAAACTTGGAAATCAAAAGGGTACAAGGGTAATTCCCGTGGTTCGTCCGTGGCATCCAATTTTGTCACTTTCAAAGAATTATTCCGTAAAATCCCATCAAATGTTGGATTCAACATTGAAATAAAATACCCAATGTTGGATGAAGCCCAAGATGAAGATATGGGAGAAATTGCCATTGATCTTAATTTCTACGTTGATACTATACTTAAGGTGATTTATGATGAGAATACCAGTGGTAGAGATATTGTATTTTCATCATTCCATCCAGATGTTTGTTTGTTATTAAGTTTAAAACAACCAACTATGCCGGTCTTGTTCTTAACTGAAGCAGGAACCAGTCCAATGTATGATATTAGAGCATCGTCCTTACAAAATGCCGTTAGATTTGCCAAAAAATGGAATTTATTAGGGATTGTGTCAAATAGTTTAGCCTTGGTGAAAACTCCAAGATTGGCTCAAGTGGTCAAGTCAATGGGGTTGGTTTGTGTCACTTATGGTGTGGAGAATAATCAACCAGAATTGGCTAAATTACAGATGAAAGCTGGTGTGGATGCTGTCATTGTAGATAGTGTTTTGGCTGTTAGAGAAGGATTAAGAGAACATAATGATGTGTTAAATAAATTTGAAGATAGTGAGTAGTCAATAAATTATGTATATTAGAATAGAATAGATTTTTTTAAAAAAAATGTATAAATATCCGTGTTAATTTTAGATCGAAGATGGTGGTCGTTGTCCTACCCGATACTACCACGACCGGGATCGCAGTAGCACATGAACCAAAAAAAAAGCCTACAGGAAAAAAAAAAAAATTACGAAAAATATCACCATTTTGCCTATAACCCTTAATTCAACAACTTATACAATAACAAATGACGGATCAAGAGAAAGAACAACAGAAACAACAGAAGCAACCTCAATCACAGGAGAATCGTACTCCTAGTGCATTTGCTATACCCTCTTCACGTAGAGGGATAAATGCGGTTCACGTCAATGCCGCTCGTGAAATGGTGAAATTACATACTCAAGGTAGAAATCCACCTCCGCGGTCCTTACCAACCACTACAAGAAGTTCTGCTCAACCACCACCACCTACATCTTCTTCTTCCTTTCCAACAACAAGTAGTGCTTTCCCAAAAGTATCAATACCATTACATCATGATGAAACAGAATGTAAAAACCCTCAATGTCAACATTGTGGGCAAATAATCATACCATCCCCACAATCGTCATTCCCTATCCAAGATAAACCTTCAATCACGGTTAATTCATGGAGTATATACACCACCAAAAAACCCATATTGAATTCCATAGAGCTTGATAACTTAACTACTAGGTTTGAATTTCCATTGCCGGAAATGATATTTGGAAATAGTAGTGTCAAGATAGTCAACAATGATAGCAACGGTAGTATTGAGTTTAATGCATTGGACGCATTGGACACATTAGAAGATGATTGTGAATTTAAAGTCAGTTATCATGAAGAATGGATCAAGTCTCGTAAATCAAACCAAAGTAGCTTCAAACAAGAACAGCTGGGAGTTAAGAAAGATTTAACTGATTTGACTAATAACATTGATGGTGTTTTGAAACCTTATGACTGGACATATTCGCCAAACTATAAAGGTAACTTGAAAAATATCAACCTTGTGCTGGATGACCTGAAACAAATCCCCATTGAAAAACTAACTAAACCTGATCCAATTTTATTTTTTGATGAAAGTATATTATTTGAAGATGAATTGGCAGATAATGGTATCTCCATCTTCAGTTATAAAATAAGAGTAATGCCTACTTGTTTGTTATTATTATCTAGGTTTTTCCTAAGGATTGATAATGTGACATTTAGAATTAGAGATACAAGAGTGTTCATTGATTTTGAAACGAATGAATTAATTAGAGAATATAAAGTACAACAAGATGATTATGATAATGTGTTGAAGAAAGTTGGAACTTCTAATGAAAAAGATCCAAAGAAATTACTTAGAGACCCTAACTGGGTTAGTTTAAACCTACCTGTTATCCATAGAGAAGTAGATTATAGCCCCAAATAAATAAATAAAATAGGGACTAGTTTTTTTAGTATATTCTTGAGAGCTACCAGTTGTATGTTTTTTTCTTTTTTTTTTTGTTCAGTTACACGCACTGTCTACTGAGTATCTCTTAAGTTACGAGAAAAATTTTTCATTTCCAAACCTTCAGCATATTGATAGTAATATCACTACCAACCATCGTCAAAACAATGTTCAGTCGAGGAGGAACTAGAGTCATATTTTCAAAAGGAAGATCCATTCATACGGTTCCTAAACTTGCGTCGTCTAAAACATGGCAACAAAAAGGTATACCAGGATTATTATCACCTCAAGGATTTAAAACTGCCTGGACAGACTATCAAGACTATTTATTGACCAACTTAACATTATTAACCAATGGTACATCGCTGGAATTGAAATCTCCATATGAGACATTATTACATACCGCCAAACAAACCACTCTGCAACATATATTCCATTATGCATCTATGGCCCATAACAATCATTTTTTCTTTGCCCAATTGAGTGATTTGGAAACAGCCAAGAAGACAAAGCCTTCAAGATTTATCATGGAGAAATTAATGCATGAAGATGTGTTGGATATGGATCAATTCAGAAATAAAATGTTGAAAATGGCTGAAGATTCGTATGGTCAAGGGTGGATTTTTTTAATTGAAACCGAAGATAAAAACTTGAAATTCATCAATTGTCATAATGATGGAACTCCTTATTATTACGCCAAATCTCAAGTGTTGGATTTAAATGGAGGTGTGAATGAAAATGATTTCAACTATTTGAAAGACTTGAAATCCAAGGCTAGTAAAGATGAAAAAGATTTTAATTTACCTTTGTTGGCTATAAATTATTGGGATTATATGTATATTAACGATTATGGTGTCAGTGGTAAATCAGAGTATTTGAATAATGTTTGGGATCATATCAACTGGGATGTCATTAATAAGAGATTATTCCAAATATAAGATTGTCTCAGATATCTATTGCAATCCGCATTCCCTTACCCACACACCTGTACACCACCGTGAGCATATAGATCTGTTTCATTCATGTATATAATTAAAATCTAAAAACCACGTTTATTGTGGATATTCTAAAGCTAGTAATTCTGTAGTTGTAAACATACTCACCGTGTCCTTATTAACAATCAGTTGATATTTGTTTAATTGAATCAGTATTTGGTCAACTTGTTCAATGATTGAAAGTAGCTCTGGATCATCATGCCAATTTATGGGCAATTCCACGATTCGTTCCGGTATTTCTAAACATAATTTCTCTAGTTTAGCCCATTTAGCAACCAATTCATAAAATTCCTTCCTTTTTTTCCCTTCTTCTTCGTTTGTTGTTGTTTGTCTGATAATATCTTGCTTATGGTCTACATACCTTCGATTCAAATCTTTCAATGTTCGGTTCAATTCTGTAGATTTGTCGATCAATGGTTTAATAACCTTGGTAAGTAATTCATAATTTTCCGCGTCCCTATCTTGGTTATTGTTGCTGTTGTTTTGATAAATCAATCCTTTCTCTTCGTCGTATAACTCATTCAACATTGATAAGATATTCTGTTCAGAAGTGTTTAATTCAGATTGGTGAATACTTTTCAATATTGGTTTTGTCATCAACATATAATTCAATAACAATCGGTCTGTTTTGATTTCAGAATTTTGCAATTTCAAAAAATCTAGCAATTCTTCCTTATCATCTATTCCTGTTTTTTGTTTGATTAATTCAAGTTGTTCGGAAATCTGATCTTCCGGTAGATTGTTAATATCTTCAAGTTTGTTAAGGTACATTAACTTATTTAGTTTATGATTTAGGGACTTGTACAAAGTGTAGTATTTTTGCTCTAATTGTTTGATATTGGATGACGTTTGATTTTGTTCAATTTTGGGTATTCCATATTTATGATTTAGTATTGATGTTGACGTAAGAAGATTCTCTGCTTCTTGACCTAATTCATCTGACATTGTCTCTTAGATCTTGGTTCTTGATAGTTGATAGTTGATAGTTGGCGCCTTGGAACCAAACCAAAACAAAACAAAAAAACAAGGAGACAGAGAAAAATTGAACAAAAGGAAAAAAAAAAAAGGAAAACTCTGAACAAAAAAACCCTTTTGTCCTGTCACCAATCCAACCAAACAACCTATCTTAGCCATCTTAACCATGAGTTCATTATCATTAGATCCAGTATTAATCAAGAAGAAATTGTTATTGATTGCAGCAAATGGATCCTTTGCCAATTTCACACCGCAACAATTACATGATACTTATGAAGAATTACAAGATTTCATGATTCTTCACCACGATAAACTATTAGATTCCATTGAACTATTCAATTTATATGAATTACAATTCTATTTATCTATCTTGACTTTACATGATATTGAAGCCAAGAATGCGTTAGATAAAATCACTGATCAATTCAGTGGCTCAATTAAATCTGGTAGTGAATATAAATCTCAAAGAATTGTGATATTACAAAGCATTTACGAAGAACTGCAAGGTGATATTAAACAAGCTTCCAAATTATTAAGCGAAGATCCAGATGAATTGAAATTATCAAGAAGATTAACTACATTCAGCAGACATCAAGACCAACCAGGCGATAATGGTAAATATATTAATAACCTCATATATTATCTTAATTTACAACCAAGTGACGTCCAAACATGGAATGAATTAGCAGAACAATATAAAAATTTGGGTCATTATGATAAAGCTATTTACTGTTTAAAAGAAATTCTATTACAAGATCCTCAAGCGTACCCAATTTTTTATAAAGTTGGATTATGGTACTATTATTTGTTTTTACAACATGAATCCAATTTGAAAACGGAAAAGAAGGATAAGTTGTTTGAATTGATGAAGATATTGATTAATTCCAGAGATAACTATTTGTATTCGATTGAGGTTAATGACAAGTACAAAAAGAGCTGGGTTGGATTGAAAACGATTGTCGAATTGGGGTTCAACGACAAGTTGAAAAAGATTAGTGAAAGCTCTAAAGAGATTAAAGAGTATTTGAGTTATAATGATAAATTGAAGGTGATTATTGATAAGAAGATTAAAGAATTGGATATAGAGATATAATGATAAATATATATACATACAGCGCTAGAATAATAATAATCACTAATTATAATAAGAATAAAATGTTGAATTCCATTAAACAAAAAGAACTATACAACATTATGTAAAAAAAAACAAGAACCAAAAAACTGAAGTAAACATATGAAACACCCTCGTTAATTCAATAGCAACTCAAATGATAGCAACAGGTGTTCAATAACAGGAGTTAGTTGATTTATTTCTTAGATCCACATTTGCATTCAGATTCACTGGCACATTTACAGTCAGCACCACAGTCACAACCAGCACAAACAGCTAATTCGCATTTAGACATTGTAGATAAATTATTTAATTGATGAGTTAATTGAGGAGAAATATCAAAAAATTATTTGATTGATGATTATAACAAAAGAAAGAAAGAAGGAAAGAAATAAAAAAAAATTTGAAAGATGAAATGTGGGAAAGCAGATGTTAATTTATATTCTTTTTCCTGATCTGATAATATTACTGCATACAACCAGGTCATACAAAAAAAAAAGAAAGAGGAATTTCTTATGTATGCTAGTAGTGTATTTACCGAAGGCAATATTTACTCAAAGCACATAAGGGCATAATTAACTCACGATTGAATCACATAAAGGCAATATTAACTCAACAAAAAAACAACAATAATAATAATAATAATATTACCAAATAACTTGATTAATTTCTGGGCTAAACTCTTACCAGGAAAGACATTGTAAACATGGTTGGTATCACAACAACAAATTATAGGATACACAATATCGAATCAAATCAAATCAAATCAATGAAAACAATGCGCTTGAGTTTGACGCAAGACATAGCGAGGGGGGAACGGAACCTGTCTCCTGGCACCTGGCTCTTAATGGTAATAATGCAAGTTATGAGCTGTTCTTTTCTCGGGTATACATTATCCAATCTTTTTCCGTAGTTCCTTTTTTTTTGAACTTAAAGGGTTTGGAGAACATGCAAAATATTATCAATCTCCATAATATTCCTGTGTTACACTCATCCCTTAACCCCATTAAAACCATAAGCAATCTTTCTTTTGAATTCCATTGTTTTCTTTCTTGTTTAAAGTTTCTTATCAGTTTAGCTTTAACCACCCAATCACAAGTGTTACATTATCTCCACTTGTTTATATTACACTCCTCTCATATTGTTCTTTTCCCCATGTGTCGAACTGCTTCCGTTTCTCCACAAAATTTTGGGAAATGCACAAGAATGTATTTTGACGCTTTTATTATTTTTTTATATTTTGATTTGATTTGATTTGGATATGGTAGCAATACCCCTTTTTTTGTTTCGGATCTTTTTTGGCACAGCACCGCCCGATCTCAAGCGAAACTACCGTAATGACCAGGAACTAATAACTAATGACCTCTATCTATATCAACCGGAACATCGAAGGCAAGAAGTGACTGGGTTTCCTTTTACCAGACTACTGACATCAATACCCTACAGGTGAATGACCATCTTAATTTAGTCTTTCGGATCGGGGTAAATCATAGCGATTATGATCGCCTTTTTCTTAATTTAACGATAGAGGTTATTACATATTTGTTGAGATGCTAACTTATTAATTAATGTATAATGTAATATACAAATGTTTACTACTTTACAACTTAGTTTATCCTTCTATACAACCGAAAAAAAAAAAATATATGTATGTCTTTCTTATTCTAATGCTATTATGCTTTTTGTTATTTTTGTGAACCTAAAATTCCCCCTTGTAGTTCAAATCATCACTTTCTAAAACCGAATCTATGATACCACTAGCAGCAGCAACCAAACCAAGGAAAGGTCTTGAAGGGTCTAATACTTTGGATAAATATTCTGGATGATATTGAGTACCAACAAAGAATTTATGATGATCTTTCAATTCAATCATTTCCATTCTCTTACCGGTTTCATCTTTACCAATGAATTTCAAACCTTTAGATTCAATGGCATCAATCAATAATGGGTTAACTTCATATCTATGTCTGTGTCTTTCATAAACGGCATCGGCACCTCCGTATAATTTCTTCAATTTGGACCATTCGGTACCATCAACGAATTTGGTTTCGTGGATACCTAATCTCATGGTACCTCCCAATTTGACTTGATCAACATCTGGCATATAAACAACAGAAGCTTCCTTTTCTGGGATGGAATCATCGAATTCCATAGATGTAGAGTTGGTAATACCCAAAACGTTTCTGACAAATTCAATAACAGCAATTTGTAAACCTAAACAAACTCCCAAATATGGAACATCGTTTTCTCTGGCATATTTACAAGCAGCAATCATACCTTCAATACCTCTGGATCCAAACCCACCAGGAACTAAAATACCATCGGCTTGACAAACATGATGCCATGCTTTGTGATATTCTGACAAGTTTTCCTTCTTGGTTTCTTCTTCTAAATTAGTTGATTCGACCCAGTCGATTTTCAATCTTCTGTGGCATCTCATCGAGGCATGTTCCAATGACTTGATAACAGACAAATAGGAATCGTGTAAATGGGTGTATTTACCAACTAATGCAATGGTGACAGTTTCAAATGATCTATCGTGGCTGGTAGTTAAATGTTTCCATTTGCTTAATAATTCTTCACCTTTGACAATAGCCAGTTTTTCGATTTCACCAATGGCTAATCTCTTGGTCAAATATTTCATAACTCTTTGCTCTTTCAACAACAAAGGAACATGGTAAGTGGAATTAACATCATGAACAGCAATAACTTGATCTGGTCCAACATGACAAAACATTCCGATTTTCTCAATAGTGGCAACTTCCAATTCTTCTTGACATCTACAAGCAATCATATCAGGAGTCAACCCCAAGGATCTTAAATCTTTAATGGCAGCTTGGGTTGGTTTGGTTTTTTGTTCACCGTGGATAACAGGAACTAATGAAACATGAATCAAGGCAAAGTTATCACTTCCTACTCTAAATTGGAATTGTCTTAAAGCTTCAACAAATGGTGCACTTTCAATGTCACCAACGGTACCACCCAATTCGATAATACAAACTTCTGGTTCTAATCCAGTATCATCGACAGGGATACGTGAAACTCTTTCAATCCAATCTTGAATAGCATTAGTAATGTGAGGAACAACTTGAACGGTTTTACCCAAGTAATCCCCCTTTCTTTCCTTTTCAATAACATGAGAATAAATTTTCCCAGTAGTAATGTTATGGTTTCTGGTTAATGTGATGTTTAAATAACGTTCGTAGTTACCTAAATCCAAATCGACTTCACCACCATCATTCAAAACAAAACATTCTCCATGTTCCAATGGTGACATAGTACCAGCATCAATGTTCATGTATGGATCAATTTTGATTGAGGTCACTCTTAACCCTAAGGTTTTGAATAACAAACCAGTAGATGATGCTAAAACACCTTTACCAATACCGGAAATAACCCCACCAGAAACAACAACGTACTTCATGATTAATGTTTAACAGAGATAATTGAGGACTTTAAAAATAAATAATGATAATGAAATATCAACAAAAGAAAAAACACGTCTATATGGGATTTAAAAACACGTCGAAATAATACAGGAAATGGTTAAATAACAGTTGTGAAATATTCAGCACTGATGGTTCTTCCTTGCCCTGTCAAATAATGGGATTTAAGCGGGAAGAAAGGAAAAGTAAAATCAAGAAAGAAAATGATGAAACATAAAAACAGAAAAAAAAAAAATTTCACCGTTGGTGAGAGAGGAGATGATGGTGGTGATGAGCCATGAAGCAGAAAAAAAAAAAAAAAAAAAGAAAAAAAAAAATTGAATCACGTTCTCTCGTGGTAGACTTCCTAAATCGGTAGTATGTGTGCATGTTTGCTAGTTTATACACTTATTCAACTTTACTAATAATAAATAATAATAATAATGATTTAAATAAAAAAAACCAAAGAAAAAGAGATAAGTACCTAGAACTAGCAATGTTTATCTTTACTCTATGCCTTATTATGTTAAACCTTTCAACCTCCAATGGTGTATCTATACCCATGAATTGAAGAAAGCAACGGCAAATGACTACAATTATTTGGTATTCGTAATAAGTCTAATGTGTAATTCTGTCATACAATTTTAACACCACCTATTTCATTATTTTCATCAAGTAACAATTGTGCTTTACCTTGTTTAATTAAATAATCCTTAATGATCCTAATTAAAAACTCTTCATCTAAATTAATCAATCCATCCGGTATTGTCCCACTCCCTTCATCGTCATTTTTCGTCAATTCATAAATTGTCAAAACTGATCCCTTTTGACCCAGTTCGTCGATGTAATTATACAAGTCATTACCCCATTCGACCAATGATTTCCATAGGATGAAAATGCCAAGCTGTGGTTTTTTCGGATTGATAAATATTGCTTTATTCAAGTGAAGTAAATGGTTAATTATTTTCTTTTGGAAATCGGGTCCCACTGTTCGATTTATACTCTTGTTATTAAATAAATTCGGAAGTTGCGATGTGACTAATGTTTGATTGTCATATTGTGAATGTTTCGGCGTTAGATCAAGGGTTAATGTGGTGATTTTATAGTACTGACAATATTGTAGGATTAGAGATATCCACGAATCTAATTGTTGTGATTGAATGGTTGTGTTTGGTTGTTCGGTGTAGAATGGTGGGAATGAATAGATTTTAGGGAATTCAAACGGTGGTAATGTTGTACTGTTGTTGGTATCTGTCATTAGTGTGATTTGCTTACGAAATGAACAATCAATTCAAGGTATCGGTTATCTTTCTACGTTCTCTATTTTTTTTTTTTTTTTGCCATTGCTACGTCGGTCCATGGCGAGAACCTACAAAAAGTAAAAATTTCAAGGCTTGCTTGGAGTGCGTTCAGTATATATACACACACACAGCACCACACAACTACAATTTAATCTTCCAATTGGAAGATCCCCAAAACAAATCATCTATCTATCCTATCATTAAAAAGATGTTATTTATTTATTCTCATAGAACTAGCAATAATAAAAGTACAAAAAAACCCAATTATTATTTGGTTTAATTTAAGCTTCAGCCAATTCTCTCAAACGACGAATAGTGGATCTAACAGTGGCAGCGGCAGCAGTAGAAACAGTATAAGCACCACCAGCAACGGTTTTCTTACAAGATTTACAGCTCCAGATACCAGCAGCACCTCTTTTAACGGTTTTCTTACCACAGAATGAACAATCGTATTTGGAGTGTTGTTGAACTTCTAATTTCTTGGTTTGTCTTCTCAATGAGGAACCATATCTGACACCATATTTACCAGTGATACCGACCTTCTTAGTTCTTTTAGTCCTAATTAAAAAAAAGTAAGTTAGTATTACATATTCAAGAAATTAATGGATGTTGTACATTGAGACTGAGATGATGTGATATTCCTTCGTGAACTTTACATATTGTATTCCTTCGTGTTTGAATTATAGTTTCTCACATGACGAATATATCCATGGGTCTATTTCTTTCTTCTTCTCTTCTCTTCGTCGTAGTCATTACTCTTCGATAACTCATATTGATTATCAAAAAAATTTTCAATAAATTGCTTCCTCTTTGATGAATCTCATGTATCTCATACATTTCTGTCTCTATTCCCCCAAATCATGGTATCTCCAGTATTCGCTTTTGGTATCGACAGTTCTCTTATATCATTCACATCATCTTCGTCATCATCCGTTGATATCTATCGATATTATTCACATACATTTTGCTTTAGTTGTTATAGTACTATTATTAAAAAAGGAAAACTTTGAAAAATCTTTTTTTTTTTCTTCTCATACATAAAATTGTGAGTGAATACTATGCCCTGCTATGTGCAGGTAGTGCGACGACACCACCTTTAAGAGACTTAACTATGGGAACACTAACTATGCGCACCTTGTGTTTAATTTTTCTCTGGAAATCGTGTACTATGTATATTTTTTTCCTCATGTAAAAATATATCACGTGTGGTCAGAATGTTACTAGGGTTACAACCCTCATAATCGAACAACGCAAAATTTTCTTAACTGCAAACACACACACAACCACGATAATAATATTTATTATTTAATAGCTATAGATGTTATATATATACCCCTCGTTCTCGTCGTCTACAACACTATACTTGATATGAAACCATCGACAACACCTGTAATTAGTTAATTCTTGGAAATATATCTATTGGTTCCATTTCGGTATCTTCATCATCGTCATCGATATCAGCCATTATGGGTAGCGCGTTATTATCCGTAGTAGTTATATTAGTATTATTTTCATTATCATTTGGGAAAACTGCAGGCTGTTCAATCTGAGGTGCATTCTGTGGATTAGGAGTGTGTTGTTCTTGTGGTTGTTGTTGTTGTGTAGTTGTTGTCGTAGTCGTCGTTGTAGTTGGAAGAACGACTACTCTTTGATTCAATCTATTTTGATGTTCCAACAACCTTTGTTGATGATGGTTTCGTATTAATCTTTGAAAATGCTCTCTCATTTCTTCGGGACCCATATTACCTTCATTTAATTCTCTAAATATTTCTCGGTTAATTTCAGTCATATCAGGATGGGTCAAATCTGGTGTTATGATAGTACCTCCTGCCCCAACTCCAACTGCTCCTCTTTCTCCTTCACCCACTAATCTGAGTCCTCTTGCACCAGCACCACCACCGCCAGCAGCAGCAGCAGTAGTGGCTGTGGTGGCGGCTGTGGCTCCTGCACCAGGACCAATAAGACGTCTTCTTTCCCAAATATTCATTTCTTCATCGTCCATATCGAAATCGACATTTAGGAATCTTCTTCTACGTTCATTGAAAATTGTGTGGATATCGCCTTGTTCAACCTGATAAGTACGTTCTTCAACAACCTGGTTCAAATAGTTGCGCAACTGGTTGACTCCGTGGCCACTAAACACGCAAAACAAGGATTTCTGGTGTTCATTAAAATCAGGCGGTGGATCACGACAATACTGAGTGATTTCTCTTCTTAAAAAGGATGATATACCAGTCAATGACAAATGGGTTAATTTTGGACAATTCTTCAACAACAAATAGATGGGTCCGATAGTCAAGTTTGTACAATATGATAAATGGACTCGCTCAAGGCAGTCTTGCTCACCTCTGCGTCTGACCAATTCTAGTATCCCAGAATCAGTAATCATAGAACACTTGACCAACCCGATTCTTCGTAATTTTGGTAAATTGGCCAATTCGACTAATGTCCAGTCAGTTAATTGCGAACAACATGCTAAATCGATATATTGAATGCGATGACAGTATCTGACTAATGCAGCCACTCCGTAATCTGTAATTAGCCCACAATGGCCCAAATGAATATAATGCAAGCTTCTACCCAATTGGCTCAAAGCACGCAACGATGCATCAGTTATTTGCAAACATTTCGACAACACCACATTTCTTAATCGTGGTGCACATGATACTAGTTTTTCAACCAACTTATCGGTGATGGCATTACACCCTGTTATATCTATAATTCTTAGTTTCTCCAAAATATGACCCTCGGGGATTAGCTCGAATAACTTGTCAGTTATTCCTGGTGCATTACTGATTCTAAACTCTCTTAGTTGACCCAAGTCCAAGAATATCTGTTTGAGATATTTATCAGTGACATTTTCACAGCCGTGCAAATCAATTTCCACTAACGATTTACAGTTCTCGTACATGACCAAGATGCTGTCATCGGTGATATTCGTACTAGCATTAAATTTGACTCTCTTCAACATGGGACAGGATTCTAGTAAATTTATTATGGCTTCTTCTGAAACGTTGCCACATCCTGGCGCGTACAAACCTTGTAAACGTGGACAATTATCGGCTAGCGCGTTTATTATATCATCGTGTATATCCGTGACGCCAGTCAAATCGATGGATTGTAATCGTTCACAGCCTTGTAAAACTTTGGTGATTGGACTTCTGGTTAGCTTGGCGCAATTCACCAAAGTTAATCTTTCTAAACGGGGACATCCAATGAACAAATTCAATAAATCGTCGTCAACTAATTTGGTCATGAATGACAAGTTCAATCTTTTGATAAACTGGCGGTAATCCCAGTGTGTATGGGATCTGGGGATTTCCATCACCTCCTTTATCTTCTTGAAAGCCGAATCATTTTGCATGTGGGGGCGAAACCATAACATTTCAATGATCAAATCAGCGATTTCGGAACAGGTCGTCAACAACGAGTACCAATCTCTTCTTTCTAAATAATGGAAGATTTGTAATAATATTTCTGTTGGGAGCCTTAAAATCGATCGTTTATCAAACTCTTCTTCTGATTCGAAATTTTGGCGCTTGACACTTGATAATCTTCGTTTGTTGACTAATGCTTTCCGTAATTCCTCGTAATCGTTGTATTCGTTGTCCATGACGAAATCACTATCATAAAGACGGAACTGATGGTTCGTTGGATTCTCATTACTTGTGTTCTTGCCTACTTCTGCATCAGCGTTGCTGTTACTATCGGGAGATTCCTGTTTTAACTCGTGCGGTGTTGAATCAGGGATGATGGCCATATCCTCTAGACTAGTAGGTGAACTCATTCTTGGTATGTAAAAAGAAAAATATATATGTGTGTGTAGTGATTGATGATGTAGGTGGATGTATCAGTCTAGGTTAATAATTAGATGTATGTGTGTATGTGTGTGTGTGTGTAGGTGATGTTGTAACTTGTTTCCTTGGTTGTGTGTTGTTAGGAAGTTATTTTTAAAATAAGGAGAGTATTTTTAATCTGTTCTCTCGCCCGCTCTCTTTCTCACTTTCACTCTCTCGTTGTCTCACTAAATTACTTTTTTGGTAAGACAATTTTGGTTTCTTTTTTTTCTTTGTGTGTGTGTGTCTGTTATTATTTTTCTTTTTTCTTCAATTGCTGTTGTCTGAAACGAAACACTAGCACAAAGATCCACAGGTTTCAAATATATATGATAAACAAGAACGATAGAACGCTTGATGGAGTTATTAATGAATCAATAAAAAAAGAATGGAACTCTAAAAGGATCGACTTCTTGTTTTGTTGTCTTCTACTAGGTTATGAATAATAAACGATGGGATAAACAACTGTATGGAAGAATACTTTTGTTGTCGCCTTTTTGTAATCAGTAATCAGGTGAATCAAAAATTAAAAATAAATTAATAATATTTGTATGGAGGTAAATCTCTTCTTTTTTGTTTTTCCACCCAATTTAAGACGATGATGATGATAGCTGGTTTAGTAAGGATGATAACCTTGACAATCAAACATTCAATACTGAAAGATAATAATGATAAAGGAAAGTTGAAGTTGATTTAAAGAAAAAGAAAATTAAAAAAAAAAAAAATACTGAACATTCTGTTGTAAAAAAAATCAAAATGTAATTCTCCCTTTGTATTAGTATAACGTTATTTTTATTTTTCTACCGCCGTCCTCTGAGGAAATTTCAATTACGTAACCAAGTTGTGATCCACGACCGCTATTTTATTTTCTTTCAAATAGAAATACTGATGCCCACTTGGAGACCAAAAGAAAAGGTCTCTCATTCTTATTATTAACTAGTCGGTTGTAATGTAGTAACTATTATTAACCTACCTGTGACTAAGCACTGTTCTTGTTGATAAGGTCCTGGGTATTCTTGTTTTTTTTTTCTCTGGACTTACATTCGGGACACGCAAAGTGTGAGTTTTATCCCGAATTATGACTATAGCATATTGTTTTTTGCAACACCCATGTGTCATGATCTCTGAAAGTGGATGTTTAAAACAATGTCAAAAGGAAACTGGTATTCTACAGAACATGTTGGTTGTTTGTCTACATTGATTGTAAAGATAATTATTCTGGCATTGTTTTTCTTACAAAATTTGTAATATTTCTACTGTAAAATAATATTACTAATCATAAATCTGAAATTAGCCACTTTGAATTGACTATAATACAACTTACCACTATTATACGCACCAATATTGACTATCACTAACTACTAAAACAAACCTACTTTATTGTGTGTTGCAAAGATCGATTGATAAGAAATGACCTCTCTCTATATAATAGAAAAAAAAAAATACACAAACAATTCTCATCCTTTTTTTTTTCACATCAGCCAGCCAAACTACAGTGAGATAACCAAGACTACACCCCAATCAATCATCACACCTTCAACTAAAACAACACGTAGCCATTACTGTGAACGGACCCAGAACTAATGAGTCAATTAAATAATTATATAGCCCAGTTTTCCAAAGCATTAAAGGATGAAAACCCCATCGAACTACAAAAATGTATCGCCATCAACCCACCATTGCCTGTTGCCAACACCAGAAAGGAGTTCCCCGTACCTACAGATATAGACTTGTACCATGTAACAGAAAAGTTTAGACCTGTTTTGGTAGCCCATTTGAAACTCATGAAAGCAGTTTATACGGAAAGGTCACTTGGATCTGCGTTTGATGCCTTGGAAGAATTGATTTCGAGTTTGATTAAAGCTAGTTCGTTCCAAACCAATTGGATAAGTGGACCATTGATTCAAAGTTTTAAAGATTTAATGGCAGTTTACAATACCAAAGAATCCAAGAACCCAGAAGATTTAGAAGCGTTTGGTGATGGAGGAGACAACGAGTTTGGCAGCATCCAGGGCCACCAAAAAAGCCAATTGCAACGATTGGTTGAGTTATTGAGAGAAGGGTTTAAACTATCCTTTGGTGATAAGAACGATAACAAAGAATTGAGTAAAAAAAGAGATATTTATTTCTTTTTATCGAATTTGATCAAATATTCTATTAAACTTGACAAATTCGAGGTGGCCAATTCGTGTATGGCCGCTGTGAAGCAACAAGCGGGTACACTACCTTCTTTGGACAGCACCGTGGCTAACAAGAAGTATGGTGTTGCATACTTGTACTACCAAGGTTTAAGGGCATTGGATAATGGGAAGTTTACTGAAAGTGAGAGTTGTCTTGATCAAGCAGTTGAGTTAATGACTGATTATCAGGATGTCAAGAGTAAACAACTTGAACAGATATTGTTAATATTGATTCCTTTGAAATTGTACAATAAAGGAGTGATGCCTCTGAAGAAAGTCTGGCTGAAATTCCCCACGTTAAGAATGCTATATCGTGATAATTTCTTGAAAGCTGTTAAGCAGGGAAATATTGCTAAATTTGATGAGTCCATGGAGAAATTCCAAATTGTTTTGTTGAAAAGACATTTATACATGTTGATAGAGTTGTTGAGACAAAACGTCTACTTACAATTGTTTCGTAAAACACAGTTGATTTGTTCAGAACTTAAACAAGGAGAGAAACCACATGTTATACCTGTTAATGCATTCCAATTGGCTGTTGAGTATTCCAAGTATCACACTAGACAAGAAGGTGATTTCAATTTCGCCACTAATCATCTTTATAATACCAGTTTGAGTGAAGTTGAGTATATATTTGGCAACATGGTATCTAAAGGAAAAGCCAGGGGGTACATTGCCCGTTCCCAAAAAAGTGTAGTTTTTGCTAAAGGTGATCCATTTGGACCACCAAAAAAGTAAGACAAATGTCGATCTGAAGCACCTTTGTGCAACTGAAATACAATCACAAGCTTGGATATAATAAGTAGTTTACCCAGCTAATATAAAAGTTTTCACCTGATTTTAAAGAATAAGAGAATGTTAATCCGACAGGGGAAGGAGAGGGGGTGCAGAACAAAAAGAAGAGAGATTATGTAATACAACAAAATAAACAATTAAGGAGAAAGGAATTTCAGAAACTGGAATTTTTGATTTTGTGCCTCACACGGGTCGCAAGGAATAACACAGAACGACTGACCAACCCGATTGCCTGGCCAACCTGATTGCTTGATTTATTGACCAACGGGTTTCAGACACAAAATGGAAATAATTATTTGACTAAATAACCCAGCAAAGCAATCCACAATGGTAGAAAACTCTAATGGAAAGGGTGGATAGTTACAAAATCAAAATTGCACTGGGTCCAATTTCTGTCAAAAGGGAGAACCAGTGGGCGTATAGAATGTATCTGAAATTTGGTTATCGTTATTCTAGTTTCATTCAGATTGTGGAGTAGAAATTAACAATCTACTAAAATTAAATGTATCAACAATATAATCATTAGAGAATGTGAAATATCTTGTGGGAAAGGATTTGCTGTAATGAATATATGTATAGTATGTAACATTTTGCCTTATTTCCCCTATTTTCATGTACGACATTTAGCTGACGTAATATACAACACTTAATAGGAAACGACATCAAACGCGACATTTTGCTGCTTCCATTTTTTTTTTTTTTTTCAACGCCAAATTAAAAATTTTATTTTGTACACGCACACACACACTCTCCCACACACTCACACACAAACATTTGCACATCTACACATATAGTTGTTAAACGATTGTTTCGCTCCCCCCTATTTTCTTTTTCAATTTTTTATATACTTCATTAATTATTAACACCGATTTTTTTTTTTTATTACATTTTTGTTTTAGAAAACAAGAAAAAAGGATTATTACAGAATATTCATTATTTGTACATAGATATATTCCGTCCACCCACCACGACCATCTGCCACTAAGTTAGAAGAATAGGAAGAGAGAAAGAGAGAGACCAAAGGTCAAAGACAAAAGAATAAGAATAACACCTGTTGAGTTTTATTTTTTTCGTTTTTCGTTTTTCGTTTTTTTTTATTTATTTTTATTTTTCTTCCACTATACAATCATGAATACTGGTAGTACTCCAAACAATATTACTAGTATAAATGATATCACTATTGGTCATTTAACTACTCCCCAAACTCGTGTGAGATCAGGTTCTTTGTTCTCAAATAATTCTATTTGGAATGATGATGGAAATAGTACACACAGCACCCATAGTGCGCATAGCAACAGCAACAGTACTAGTGCCAGTACAAACACCAATGGTAACCAATCTAATGGTAGTCCGATTCAACAAGATCTTTATTCGTCTGCGTCAGTTAGAAGTAGATCATATACCACCACAGCAGCAATCCCAAGTATAACTGATTTCTTACAACCAACATCGCAATCCACTGTGAACCCCATGTCCACTTCCACTTCCTCAAACAATAATAACAATCTTTCTACTTCTCCTTTACAAATTACTTTAGATCCACCTCCACAGCCTCAGCCAAGATTAAGATCTCAAACCATTTCTACGCCAGTTACTATGGAACAACAACAACACACTTTCTCTCATCCACAATATAACAACCATACCCAACTCCATTATAATAGCACTGGCAATAGTAGCAATGGTAATGTTAACGGTAATGGCAACAACAATAATAATAATATCCAACTTCAACAACAACAGCTCCAAAATTTAAACTTGAACCACCACCATCTCAATACTCATCATCTCCAACACCTCCATAACCACAACCAACAGCAACCTACTTTATACGATAACAGTGATTTTAGAAATTTGAACCTTACCACCACTTTCCAAAATCCAAATTTGGGACCAACTAAATATTTATTATTTGACAATTTGCCATTCTATATCGATGCCCTGAAATTACACTCAATTATCTTGAATTCCATAAACCAGAGATCTGTTGGTAGTATTACTAGTATCAAAATCACCACTACGACAACTTCAAAACTTGCATTGATTGAATGTTCGAATATCGAAACTGCAATGACCTTGAAAGCAAATTTCAATCATTTGGAGCTTGTTCCTGGAAGTACTTTATATGTTGCATTTGCCAAGATCGATGATTCACCATCACATCACAATCTTAGTCATCACTCTCCGTTGCAATTGCCTGTTCAACAACCAGTTCCACAACAGCAGCAGCAAACTCTGCCATCACAACAGGCACAACAACCAATTCCTCAATTACAATCTCTGCAGCCATCACAACCTCAATCACAACCCCAACCACAACCACAACAACCTCAAACACAATCTCAAGCCCAGTCACAGCCTCAGTCTGAATCTCTGCTGCTGCTGATTATCCAACGTAGTGTATCTGATAAATCTGAGAAACCATCTCCATTGGATATTTTAACTGCACAAAAGAACCTCATGGAGTCGATTTCCAAATTGGCAACAACAGCTGATGCCAAGAAGATACAATCAATTATCGACAAGTGTATTGCATACCCTAAAGAACAATACCAATCCGATTTTGGTCCATTGCCCGATCCAATTCCGTTGAGACAATTTGATTCTCCAACTTTGCGTGAATTACGTAAAACTTTAGAGAATAATGAAGCCCAATTAATTGGACAGAGTATCCCTGAAGGTGGTGAAACCATGACGGCATTTGAATTGGAGGAATTATGTTTAGCCATGTTGGATGAATTGCCAGAATTGTGCTACGATTACTTGGGGAACACAATTGTTCAAAAATTATTCACCTTAGTTGATTCACCTTTGATCAAATTGATGATGGTTAAAGAAATCGCACCTTTTTTAACCCAATTAAGTATACACAAGAATGGTACCTGGGCTATTCAAAAGATCATCAACTTGTGTCATTCCGACTACCAACAAATGTACTTGATTGGTGCTAGTCTCAAACCTTATGCTGTAAAGTTGTTTAATGACCAATTTGGTAATTATGTCATCCAAGGTTGTATCAAATGTGGATCTCCATTTAATGACTTTGTGTTTGAAGCCATGTTGGATAACTTTTTGGAAATCAGTATTGGAAGATTTGGTGCCCGTTGTATTAGAACCATTTTAGAAAGTTGTCACGATAATTCTCAAGCATCCCCAGTTACAAATGAACAAGTTTTGTTGGTGGCTGGTATGATTGTTGAGTATGCCAACGAATTAGTTGTCAATTCAAATGGTTCTTTGTTGATCACTTGGTATTTGGATACGTTCAATGATTCTGACTCCAAGATTGAGTTGTTGATGTCCAAGTTCTTGCCCAATATCAAAGCACTTTGTGTTCATAAATTGGCCAATTTAACCATCTTGAAGATTTTGAATAATAGAGTTGATCAAAAATCAAGAACTGTGATTATGGATGCCATTTTCAATAATCAAGATACTTTGGAGTATATCTTGCAAGAGAGTGACAACAACAATACTGCCGCGGGTCCATTGTTTGTCTATAAGATTTTGAGCAACCCAATCTTGGCTGATTTTGCCGGTCAACACATCCCAACTATTCGTAAAATTTTAATGGAATTGAATATTGTGAATTTCCAAAACTATAAGAAATTAATGGATGAAGTTGGCATTTCAAGTACTAGAATTGGAAGAAATGGTTCCACCAAGAGAAATGGTAACAGTAATGGCAATGGCAACATCCCAGGTCATAACAATAACCATAACAACAACAACAATCACAACGGCAATAGAAGAGGAAATAATAATGGCAGTATTAGAGGTGGTCATAAACATGATGGGTACAACTCCCACCAACAACAGAATTCATACTACCAATCTAACCTTGGTCCATCTTTGTCTCCACAACATCGTGCTATGCTGTTGAATCAACAAGCTCCATTATCACAGTTACAACAACAACAACAGCAGCAACAACAACAACAGTCATCGACATATGGAAATCAATATATGTATATGCAACCACAGCAGTATCCAATGATGACACCACAAATGTACATGAAACAAATGTATAGCCAACAACATCAGCAACAAGTTGCACAGCTCAACCAATCACAACCATATCAATTGCACCAACCTCAACCACAGCAACAACAACAACAACAACAACAATACCTGCCCCAAGATTTGGCAGTCATGCAACAATTAGAACAATTATCTTTAAGTTCTGCTGCCTTGGGTTACAATTCCAACCCAGGAACTCCAACCATACAAAGAAACCTGTTCACATAGAAGGGGTAATGATTTATGTCCCATCCAATTCAATCCTGAAAAAAAAATATATATACATAAAAAACAACGAACAACACAAAAAAAGTACAATTCATGAAGTCTTATTTTTCCTTTTTTATTTTCTATTTTATTTTCTTTTATTAGTTTGGTTTATTTATTTATTGTTCATTTTTTATTTCGTTTATCATAATCATCATTATCATTTCATGGATTTGGTTTAACACATATAAAAAATTATACAAGTTTTATATTATACATCTTTTTTGTTTAGTTTTATCAGTTTCATTTTTTATTCTTATAATGTTTAATAAATAATCAAAGTTTATACTTTTTCATTCCATAATAATTGTAAATTTAACAATGTGTACAGTCTGCTAGTCACGTGGTTGTCATGTATTTGTCCGAAGAGAATAAATTCCTTTCGCCTTCTTGAATGCTTCACATAAGCAAAAAAAAAAAAAAAAAATTTTCCACGTTGAAAAATTCTACATCAAATCAAAGGCATTCTTACTACCAGATCACACCTCCAATATCCAATTATTTTCATCAGCTAGTTAGTCCAACCATGTCGTTTATAAACATTTGTCGTGACAACACGGATCCTTTCTACCGTTATAAGATGCCTCCTATCCAGTCCAAGACTGAAGGTAGAGGTAACGGTATCAAGACAGCCATTGTTAATTTGGCCGAAGTTGCCAGAGCTTTAAATCGTCCACCAGCCTATTTGATTAAATTCTTTGGTTATGAATTAGGTGCACAAACCCAGATTCAAAATGATAGATACTTAGTTAGTGGGGCTCATGATTCTAATGAATTGCAAGATTCTTTAGATGGATTCATTAATAAATTTGTCCTTTGTGGAAGTTGTAAGAATCCTGAAACTGAAATTGTTTTGAAGGGTAAAGATTCTTTAGAAAGAGATTGTAAAGCTTGTGGTAAAATAACTATCATGGATCCAAAACATAAATTATACAGTTATATTGTCAAGAATCCTCCTGATGCTAAAAAGAGTAAGAAATCTGCCACTGCTACTGCTAACGTTGTTGGTGGTGGTAAATCTATTTCTGATATTGCCGCTGGCCACATTAACCCTGATGATTCCATGGCTTCTACGGGTACAGGAGAAGCAGGTGCTGGTGGTGCAGGAGGTGAACAAGATGGTGAATTTGATGAAGATGATGATTTATTAGCTAAGAAAATCAATGCCGAAGTTGCCCAATTGAAAGCAGTTGAAGCTAAAGATGATGACTGGGCTGTTGATATGTCTCAAGAAGCTATTGCTGCCAGAGCTAGAGAATTGGAAGGTTTGACTTTACAAAACAACCAATTTGATGAATTTGGTGAATGGTTATTGAATGAATCCAAAGACTCTAAAGATGATTTACCAAGTGACGTTGAGATCTATAAAAGAGTCGTTGAATTGGACATTGCTGACCGTCCAGAAACTTTACAAGTTTTGGGTCAAGTCTTATTCGATGATGATATAATAAATCAAGTCGAACCTCATGTTGGTTTATTGGCTAAATTGATTAATAATGATGAAGAATTCGAAAAGAGTTTATTGGGTGGTTTAGAAAGATTCTTTGGTTTGGAAAAACCAAAATTGATTCCTCAAGTTCCTAAAGTCTTACATGTTTTCTACGATAAAGATTTATTAAGTGAAGAAGTTTTGATTCACTGGGGTACTAAAGTTTCTAAGAAATACGTTCCAAAGGATGTTTCTAAAAAAGTCAGAAAAGCTGCTAAACCATTCATTAAATGGTTACAAGAAGCTGATGAAGAAAGTGATGACGAAGAGTAGGTCGTTTTTGTCGTATAGTGATGTTCTTTTGTTTTATATATATATAGCATTGTATACTAAGTAAAATTAAATAATACAAACAGATAAAAAAAAATAAAAAACTCAAAAAACTACAGAGTTCATGTTACTCATGTTTTTATTCTTACTTTTGACTAGGATTTGGTGGCATATTATAAGGTTGTGGGAATTGACCATTAAATCCTGGTGGTGGCATAGGCATTCCCATAGGAGGCATTGGCATGTTGGCCATAAAACCTGGTGGTGGCATATTCATATTTCCCATAAACCCAGGAGGTGGCATATTCATATTCATTCCCATATTCATGTTGACATTCTCTCCGCCTGCTCCACCTGGAGCCCCGTTATTTCCACCTGGAGCACCAGAAGTATTAGCATCTCCAGTTCCTTTCATTATACTTTCCATAACTTTAGAAGGATTAAACTCGCCACGTAATTTATCCTGTTTATGACAATAATAAATCCATGTAAACTCATCAAAACCAAAATTGAAATAATCAGAAACATCTACACCAGGAGCTCTCCATGGTTTCAATTTCAATAATTCAATATCAAGTTGAGTTAATGGTTTATCTTCATATGTAGGTACTTTATCAACATCAATATTATTCGATGATGTCACTGTTGTACGTTGTTGTCCTTGAAGTTTCTTATTATCGGACGACGTTGAGTCGGTATCGTTAAGTTCAGATAATGTTTCACTTGGAATGCCCGACGTGCTGGTGGCGGATGATGCTGATTTAGTGGATGGTTGACTATCTCCTAGTATAATATCTATATCATCATCTGAATCAGTCTCTTCTTCTTCTTCATCATCATCTTCTTCTTCTTCCAAGTCGTCATCATTGACGATGTTATCATCGTCATCGTCGTCGTTATGTTTGTTGTTTTTGTTGTTTCTTGATTGTGTTGGTTGTTTTTCATTTGTTTGGACTTCATCTGCAAACTTAACTTTTTTGGTGACTGGTTGTTGTTGCTTCTTTTGAACTACTTCTTCATCGTCTGATCCGTAAAGGAAAGCATCTTCGTCGTCTGAATTGGCCATTGTTGATTGTAATCTTGTCTTTTATGATTATTAATTGTATGATAAATCTTTTTGAGTTTGAATTTTTTTTTTTTTTTTTTTTTTTTTTTTTTTTTTTTTTTTTTTTTTTTTTTTTTTTTTTTTTTTTTTTTTTTTTTTTTTTTATTGTATTTTTTTACTCGCTCTTAGTTTTGTTCTTACTTATTGTGAGATTACCAAGTTTTACAACCAAGTTCTGATATAGTACGCAATTTTGGGATTTATTACACTATCCATAGTGATGATGATATACAAATTGTATTACATATATATTATTATTATTATTATATTACACATATTTTGAGTTCTCTTGAATCATCAAGTTAACCCAAGGTTGGCGTCTGAATCTGTTTCTGTATACAATCAGTTCCAAAATATTTATCCATTGGTTCATTTCCTTTTTATTAGGAGCACAGAAATCAATCAATTCTCCATTGCCAAACTTAATCTTAAACGAATGTTCAACCAATAACACATCACTAAAGTTTCTATACTTGGCCCGATTGATATTTTCTTTATCAACATAAATTATATCGACAACTTTACTTAAATTAATCTTAGCTCTTGTCTTGTGAGAAATTTCACTATGTGCCAATAATGAAGTTCCTTGTAATTTGAAAAATCTTCTCTTGAAAATTGGACAATCTCCACCTTCTTGATGCAAGTAACCTTCATGAGTAGTATTAAATTCTTGGTTTAATTCTTCAATACTTTCATAAGCAGTTCTTATACTTGTTGGTAAAACTTCCTTAGGATCAGATCTAGGAATAAACATCATTTTAACTTCCAATTGAGCAATAGTATATGGTTTACGACGGTTTAAGCCACGATCTCCTGGATTAACACCCATGGTCTCCCATTCATTGACACAATTCAAATCAAACTGTAATGCCTTACCAGTGATTTTGTCTTCGAATTGGTGCAAGTCAATATAACATCTTGCAAATGATCCGTCTTGAGCAAATTTATTAGCCCAGGTATCCTTAACTTCAGTAGGAACAACTTTGGTAGTAGTTATAATATCCTTGGATCCAAACAATCTACTAAGTCTATTCCTGGACTTGACAACCTTCTTTTCTGTAACTTCAACTAATTTACCACGTGGTTTGGTATAACTCATCTTCATGGTCAAGATAAATTCCAAAGTATCAGTAACGGTCAATTCAAATTCTTTACCAATAGCAACTTTGTGTCCGTCCAAATCATAATTTGGTGTCGTGACACTATGCACACCATTATCTAAAGTCAATGAGAACTTACCACTATGAGCTCCAATATCTGGTAAATTGATGTTCTTAATACCTAACACTCTAAAGAATAATTTACCACGTTCTTCATATGCAATATCAGGTAATTCATCATCAACAACTGCAGGGTGAGAATCGGCATGTTTATGATGTTGTTTGTTATTCATTGTCACATGCTTCGTTTTTGGTTGTTTTTCAGGAGAATATGATGAAAGTGCATCAGCATACTCTGACGGAACACTAACTGTACTTGGAATGTGTTGACCATTATTCTCATTGTCATTGTCATTGCCATTATCTATTATTGGAGTCATTGGACCGTCTCTGATTTTATTGTTAACAATTTCACTGCCATCAAATGATTTGGTGTTTTTATTATGACTCTTCAAAATTGGTTCCATACCAGTTATTGATCCATTCTTCTTAACCAACTTCATTGGAGATCCAATTTTAATTGGAGATTTTCTTGGTGATTTAGGTGTTCCAATGTTATTCTCCCTTGGTGTGGTATCTCTTGTTGGAGTGGCTGGCTCTTTAGCTGGTATATCGTCAACACCAGTAGTATTATCAACTTTCACTTCATTTCTCAACCTAGAAGGCGAACTAGCAACGTATGGATGTTGCACTTGTGGATTTAATGATGGTGGTGGTGGTGGTGGTTGTTGTTGTTGGTCATTTGTAATAGATTCAGTCACGATATCATCGTTGGCATTATTTTCAAATGCATGAATGGTTTCTGGCAGACTCAGTTTAGAAGAATCTTTAGTTGGAGATTTGATCAACTCGAAATCAGGTTCAGGAAGTACTGATGAATTAGCAGAAGGACGGAACAAAACCGAACTGGTCCTTGAAGGGAAAGCATCTGGTTCATTGAAAAGCTGATTGGATGACAACAATACCATTGGAGATTTCTTCAATTCATCAGCAAGATAAGGCAAAATACCCTGGTCATTGTTGTTATTGACCTTGGTATCAGCAGTTATGGTTGCAGTATTAGAAGGCTGTCTTGAGTGACTCGAATCAAAGGTGGTATTATGTATCGAAGCAGTTTGTTGCAAGTCATCATATCTTTCTTGGGCATCAGTGACAACTGATTTTTTAGATTGTTCTTGATCAATGAATTTAGCGTTGATGTATTCTTCTTGTGTCATTCCCTTTTTGGCATTCAATATTCTCTTGACATCTTCTTTATCCATACTAGGTAATGTCCTCATTCCATCAGATTTAATGGTTGGTGGACCCTTGACTGCCGCACCAGTTGCATTTCCAAAATCATCAAAAATATCATTGTACATGTCACGAGGGGACAATGCCGTAGCTGTTCTCCTGATTTCAAATGTTGGTACTCGGAATCTGGATATTCTCTTGGTCGAGTACTCTGAAGATGGTTTTCGTGGTAGATGCTGTTGTGGTTGTTGTGGTGTGTGTTGTTGGTGTTGTTGATTTTGAGACAACTGATTAGAAGACATTCTTCTTGCACGTTTAATTTCAGAATATGATTTCTGTTCAGGGGGTTCAATGACATTTGGATCATTATCAATATTGGACAAGACATTCTTAGTACTCAATGGAGTCATGCTTCTTCTCTTGCTATTGGTGTAATTAGCAAAATTCAAATTATCAAATCCAGAATCTTGAGATAATTCAGGTAAGAATTCAGAAATTTGTAAATCATAAATATCCAGACTAACAACTCTTCTAGACAACACATTGACTTCTTTGAATTTTCTTGATTGCAAATTAGGTGGAATTTTGACATTATCAGTGGACAATTTACGATTTTGTTCTTCTTCCTGTTTCAATTCCTTATAGTGAGCAATAATTTGTTGGGTTGGAATTTTATGCATCTTTTTCTTCTTTTGCTTTTCTTGCTTATGCCAAATAGATATAAAACTGACTGGTTTGGTATCAACGTCATATTCAGCTGATAATGATTCTTCAAAAGTCGAATACGTATCCATATTCTTAGTCAATTCTTGGAAAGAAGAAAAATCGTTTTGTTCCACCATTGGTAAAGTGATTTCCTCTGGAGGGGCAATATTTGAGGAGTTGGCAATGATATGATTATTGGTTTCATCTTCTTTGGTATGACCTTCAGAGTGTTGATCCAAAGTCCCCTCTTCACTTGAGCTACGTTTTTGTGCAGTCGAACCAGTTTCTCTGGTAGGAGTTCTTGGTGGAGCCAAAGTCTTCTGTTGCAATAATAATTCACTAGAGGCATCTCTGTAATCAGCAGATTCATTTGAAGATACCGAAACATTTCCCAACACTTGAGAATTCTCATTACGAGTGACTTCATCATTATCTTCTCTGTCTCCATCATTGCTATCTTCTAATCTCCATTCATTAGTGACATGGAATTGTATCGACATTCTGCTAGATTCATTAGGCTGTGCCATTGATTCTTCGGCGTCTTCAGTAACTGGTATGTTGTGCTCGTTTTTGTACTTTTCAATTTCTTCTTGTGGAGTGAGCCCAGTAATTTCAGAAATATGAGCAGAATGTTCTAACTTGAGTAAACTTTGGGAAGAATATTCTTGTTTGAGCATTGGAGTAGTAGCTGATGTTACTGGTTCAGAAGGTGTCGCTGCATCGCATGAAGTAACTGATTCCTTTTTCAACAGAATTGGTTCAACGATACTTTCAGAAACCACCCCTCTTGAAACTGGTTCCTGACCTGGCTCAACTTTAAGTCTAATTGGTTTCACCTCTTCCTCTTCCTTTTCCTCTTCTGTTTCTTTCTCTTTTCCTTCTTGTTTATCTTCTTGTTCTTCCTCTTGCTGTTGCTTATTCAATGAAAGTTGTGATTGAGAAGCACTGTTCAAAAGGTTCAAGATTGATTCTTCAGTCTTGTTATAAGATCTGTCAAAAGAATCCAAATGTTCTTCAGAAGAAGGATGACGTCTATGAACAGGAATGGTCTTGATGGTTAGCATTTCTTCAGATTCATCTCGAGGAATCAACGATTCAACAACATCATCGGATAACCCTTTGATCCCATCATTCAATGCCAACCCTGGGTTTGATTTCTTAGGTGATCCTGGAACCGATTCCAAAGTCCTGTTGTTATCTCTTAAAGATTGCAATGACGATTGAGATGACCCCGATGATCTTAATTGAACTTCTGGACTAGCTAAGGAGTTCAATGGATTTTCCATTTCGGTTTTGGGGTTCTGCAAGTGTAATGATAGGTTGTGGATATTCTCTTGGGTCTTGTATTGGGAAGCCTCGTGTAAGTCTTGTAAATGAGAATCCAATTCCGAGACATTCTTATGGTTATTATTACTATCTTGTCCAAGATACAAGTTGACTTTTTCATCAAGAGACAAATTACTATAATTGTCTTGTCCTAAATTCAATTGAGTCAAAGTTTGTACCAGTTCTTCACCTGATTCTCTCTCTTGAGTTATGGCATTTCTATTCATCAACTCCGAAAAGGTCAGCTTTGTTGTGTGTGGAGGTGGAGTTGGTGGTACAGATGCGTTTGTTTCTTCATCGGAATAATTAAACTCTGGTGCTTTCCATTGGTGTTGAATAGTTGGGAGAACTCTTGGTTGGGGTTTATCTTCCGAATATACTCTGTTATCAGGATATTGATGAATTTCTGGAATAGTTGAAGTGAAGGCAACTTTTTTGGGTGACGCCGCGGGGGTTTTCTTCATAATGGATTTACTAGGTGACGTATTGGTATAAGTTGGTTGTTGACCGTTGTTGTTGTCGTTGTTATTGTTGTTGTTGTCATTGTCAAGTAAATCTGTCGTGGATGTCATTGGAGTTTGGAAAGAAAATTCGTCAATTATATTACCAAAAGTTGTTGTGTTTTTGGTGGCTGGAGTATCTTCTTGCTTGTTGTGAATTGAATCCAGGATGTCTATTGTATTATCAATTTCAAAATTTCTGTCAAATGAAGATTGTGGTTTCTCTTCGTCTTGACTGTGTTCTTCTGTTTGTTGTTGTTGTTTTGGTAATTTCTCTACTTCCTGTTCGCTGGTGTAAGTATCAGAACTTGAATTAGGATCAAGTAATGTTTTGGAATTTGTTCTCGGAAAATTCAACGGTTTCGTGGGAGAATTGAAAATTGACGATGACTCGTTTTGAATGTTTTGATTTGCTGAAAGTTTATTTGGGTCTAGATTCATTTCTTTAAGTAACAAGTCTACTGATTCTTATTTGACCAGATAGATCGTTAGTATAAACTTGATACAACAAATATTATTATTGTTATTATACTAAGCTTTATTATGGATTTTAAGTTTTGTACTGACTTGGGGAATGTTAACTTTGCCTTACGATGGGATGAAGAAACAGTTTTAACGATGAGAAATAAAAAAAGAAGAAGAAGATGAAGCAAGATGTCTTCTTTCCGCCTGTTGTTTCTTCTTTCTTCTAGTCATCGTCGATGATTTGCATAAATATATTACTTTTTATAGTAACAGTTAGACGAAAATTTCGCCAACGTTATTTTTGGGATAAAATAATAACAAAACAAAAAAAAATGACATAATAAAGACGAGCATATTAACGCAAAGGGGGGGGGGTTGGAGTATACATACCATTCTCTTGTTTGAACAAGTCTTGTGCTAAGCTAGAAGACGGTGATATTAAATTTCGTGATTCTTCGTACAAACTATAAGTTGACATTTGATTTGGTATCAGCGATCGCTCAGAAAGAAAGTAAGGAAAGAAAGAAAAATGTAAGATGTTTGAGGATGTATTTTTGTTTTGTTTTGTTTTGGTTTGAATTTTTTTTTTTTGGTGAAGATTTTCGGTGCATTTGCTCTTTTGGGATATTAGTTTGCTCTTTTTGGTGTTTTGCGAGATTTTGTGTTGCAATCATTTGTTTTTATTTTGTCTTTTTTGGGAAGTCGTGTTAATTTTCGCATCTTAATGTTGTATTTGTTTGCTTGGACAAATTAAACTCTCTGTAATTATTGTAATTGAGTTTTGGCTTGATGACTTGAACTAATGAGCATTTTTTAGTTATCTACAGAGAGATAGAGAGAGAAAGATATATAATCTAGAACTATTTTATTTGTACTACCTAATAAGCGAGAATAATATTTCACATCTGGTATTTGGTTCGAGTTGTAGTTGATTCCTTGACTTGTATTACAACACTACCTTAGTGAAGGCTTTCGTTAATTCACATGATAGAATGACTCTCAAATGAATGAACAACCATAACATACAGATTATAGTCAGCTATCTATATATTTGTTGGGGTGTTTGTCTTTTTTTTGTTTTATTGTTCATTTTCTTTGTTTCCTTCCATTCCCCCACTCATTTACAAAAGACTACAGGTAATGATGATCATCTTTCCCGTCCCTCGCATTCTTTCGGGAATAAGGTTAAATAAATTTGTCTGCGTGTCTATAATTCTTTAAGTTTTAGTGTCATTGTTCATATGTGCGTGTAAACACGACATCACGTGAATATGCCACGTGCAAATATCCCTTTCAAACAAATAGAAATTTAAAAAAAAAGTAGAGCGCGTCTTCTGTGCAAACTTTTTTATTGTTATTGTTATTATTGTTATTATTATTGTTGTCGCTACTTAAAGTCGAGTAGGCTGTGTATTTTATGCGTCGTGTTGTTTACAATTTATTTTTTTATTTTTTTTTTTTGTTGTTTGTTTTATTCTGAAATTACGCGCTTTTGTGTCATGATTTGAAAAAAAAAAGAGAATTTTGTTACTTCAAAACTCACAATAGTTGTCACGGGACAGAATCATAATCCAAAATCTAATCGAGAATACATACCATTGCAAATCAAACCCGGGGTTAAATTCATTGATGAGGATGTGTATTGGGAGAAGTTAAGAAGAATCAAGAAAAACGAAAACTAGGGTTTGGAAACATACGAATAAGAAATAGGAAAGAATAAGGGCTACAAGATGGGAAAAAAAAAAAACTAGAAATCACATCTAGGGTATGAACAATGTGCAATAGAATATGTGCCAAATTGTAATAGTACAGATGAAACTAACACAATACACAAGTTTTTTTTTTCGTTATTTCCAGAAAAAATTTTCAGGTACCACACAAACAAGAACAAAATATGAACAATAATAAATAAAACACACGTTATCTTGTGATACGTCTGGGCTCCTTTCAACCACTATTATGCCGACGATGAGGCTGAGGAGCAAGGAAGTTGAAATTTCCTATACAAAAAGAAACAAAGGAATGTTTTTGATCGCCTCGTGCTCTAGGTTGTCTGTTACTTAATAATAAATTTTACATAGCTTACATTTCCTTTCCCTGTGTTTAGACGATAATTATTATTATTTCGTGTGTTTACAATACATACAGGTGTTCCCGATCGTGAAATTTGTTTTCTTTTTTTTTTTTTTTCTTTTGGTGTCGTTTTTTTTTTATAAATATATTTAATTCACGTTATAAATATAATACCACATCTCTTTTTCCTTTTATTTATTTAAATAAAAAAAAAATCAGCTTATTCCTTTTTTTCTCTTCTTTTTCTTTTGATTTAGAGATCTCCTTTCGTTTGGCCAACTTTCCATATATCTATACATTCCATTCGTTTGTTTATTCCGTCGCTCGTTTTTTTGTTTATTAATTTATCACTATCTATATACCATGCAAGTCAAATCTTTCCTTTTGCCATTAGTAGCAGCTTTATTAGCTGAAGCCGCTTCTTCTTCTGATAAATGTTCATTTTCTAAAACTTCCATCACTGAAGCAACCGGTATTCAAGAATTAAATGCTTGTGAAACCTTGGATGGTACCATTACTGTCACTGGTGACGCTATCGGTGCTATTGATTTGACCTCAGTCAAACAACTCAAAGGTAACTTTTCCATTATTAACACTTCATCTGTTATTTCCTTAAACTTGAACCAATTGCAAAACATCACTGGTGCTTTGGTTGTCAACAATGCCACCCAATTAAACGCCATCGATTTGACCAGTTTGAGTGATGCCAACGAAATCCAATTAGTCTCCTTGCCATCATTTGCTACTTTGAATTTAAACACTGGTGTTGGTAGTGCCGGTACTATTGTCCTCTCAGACACTGCTTTGACTAACCTTAATGGTTTGTCCCTGTTCAAAACCATTTCCACCATCAACCTTAACAACAATAAAAACATTACCGAAATTAATTTCGAAAACTTGGAAACCGTTGAAGATACTATGATTCTTTCCTTCAACAATGATGAAGCTTCTGTCAACTTGGACAGTCTTTTGTGGGCTGCTAACTTGACTATCCAAGATGTTCAAGATTTCTCCGCTGCTAACTTGACTTCTGTCAATGGATCCTTGGGATTTTCTTACAACACTTTTGAAAAATTGGACCTTCCAGAATTATCCCAAGTTGGTTCATCTATTCAAATTTTCGGTCACGACAGTCTTCAAGAACTTTCCATTCCAAAATTAACCACCATTGGTGGAGAAATCAGAATGTACAACAACACCGAATTGGAAGAAATTGATTTCAAAAACTTGACCACCGTTAAAGGTGCTCTTTCCATCACTGGTGGATTTTCCAACTTGACCATGCCAAACTTGAACTTGGTTGCTGGTGATTTCACTGCTAACTCTACTAGTGAAGATTTCGATTGTACTGAATTCGACAGCTTGCATGACGATGATAAAATTAAAGGTCACAATTACGAATGTGCTCACCCAACTAAATCAGAATCCAGTGACTCAAGTTCCAGCACTGGAGGCTCCAGTGGTTCTAAATCAACTGGTAAATCTTCATCTGACTCCGGTTCTGGTTCTTCCAGCTCAAGTAAGAAGAATGACGCCGCTGTTATGGCTCCAGGTTTCTTATTGGCTGGTGTTGTAGGTGCTGTTGTTGCATTGATTTAATTCCATTTCAATGTACTTTAATTTGTTTGTGTTTTCATTTGTTTCTTTCATTGTTACTTTTCCCTTCTATATATATATAATGTTTATTTTCTTTGAATATAGATTAATAATTAAAAAAAAAAAGTTTTGTTTTTGTTTGTTACAGTAAATGTTGTAGAAATGAATGTTTCTCTCACTATTTAAGAATTCTCTTCCAGGATTCTTGTTTTGTTTTTTTTTGTTGTGTTTTTGTTTTTCTTTTGTTTTTTGCAACATTTTGGCAACACATTTCCAAGAAAAAATAAACAATCAGTGCCAATAACAAGTACAAAATGGGTAATCGAGCTGAACAAATCAGATACAAACAACAATTGAAGAAAGGAATCAATCTAAACTTGTTGGTTGTTGGCGTCAATGATTTAGGTAAGAAAACATTCATCAATACCTTAATCAATCAACCATATTACAAAATCAACAACAACCAATACAACACAATTACACGCTCAAGTAGATTGAGTACTTCTGAAAGTGGTGACTCTAGAACAACTGACTATTTTGATTCATCTGAGTTCTCCATTGAAACCAATACATTTGGTATGTACCGCTGTCAATAAACATTTTATCCGTTGATTTACTAACTTTTACTTTGTTTTTGTTTTTTTTTTTAAAGAATGTTGTCCAGGTTCAATTCCAGTGAAGTTAAGAGTTTCGGTTACAAACAATTTTGGATTCAACAGTCAACCAGATGAATCACATGGGGATATATTATCTTCGTATATCGAGAATAAATATCAATCGGTGTTACATGAAGAGATGAAGATCAATAGAAACCCAAATTTACAAGATTTTAGAATTCATTTATGTTTATACTTCATCCCGCCTAATATCAAAGGGTTATCCAAGTTTGATGCTTTAATGATGCAGAAAATCTGTCATCGAGTTAATTTATTGCCAATTATTGCTAAGCGCGATGGATTGACCAATCATGAATTGACGGTCTGTAAAAGACACGTGTTGAAGGATATTATGGCTAATAATATTAAAATATTCAATTTTTTAAACAATGAAAATAATGACGACAATGATAACGATAATGATAATGGTAACGGTAATGGTAACGATGATGATGATTTTATGACCTTGTCTTCAAGAGAATATAACTATTTGAATGAGTTGGATAGAGTGGTTCCGTTTTCAATCATCGGGTCAAATACCATTGGTGAAAATGTTGGTGGAGTCCAAGCCGCCACTAGAGTCACCAAATGGGGTACCATCAACATTGAAGATGAGAAGATTTGCGATTTCAAGTTGCTAAAGAATATCATATTTGAATCCCATTTACAAGAATTTAAAGACATAACTGTTGAGAAATTATATGAAACTTTTAGAATTGAACAGTTATTGAAAACCTAATTAAAAGAAAAGAAGAAAGAAGAAAGGGAAGAGAGGACAAGCTAGAACCCGGTTGTTGTTTTACCTATTATAATTATTAATATTTGCTTATACCGTCATTTTCCCTCCCATTATTATTGGTTTTTTTGTTATATATATAATTAATTTTGTGTATGTAGGGTCTTGGGTTTAAATAATGTCGCCATTCTTGTAGAATTTGTTATCAACAAATTGTAAACCTTCACCGGCATAACTTGACTTAACTTCAACCAAACCGTCAACATTACCACCATTTGATTTGACCCATTTGGTACCTCTTTCAAGGTAGTGGTTTCTACAAGTAGTTGGCGTATCGTTCTTAGCACCATCAGCATTTTTCAAAGGAGAGAATTCTTCAGCACGGTCAACTTCCAAACATCCGAATTTATCCAACTCGACACTTGGGAAAACATCAAATATGAATTGTTCCAATTTGATACCATTTGGTTCAGTAGGTTTATAGAATTCACCTGTTTGTGGGTTCAAACTTGGGATTTTCTTTTTGGCAATATGGAAAGGTAAAAATTCTTGAGAAGAAATCCATTTAGGAACCATCTTGTTCAATAAGTCGACAGAGTAATAATGGTTGACAATGTTAGCAGCTCTCAAGAACAATTTTGAATCATCGGAAGGATCTTTTTTGTTAGCTAATTCAGAAGAGATTTCACTGTATTCAATAACACAAGGTTTTTGAATATCTTGATCCAAAACAATCAATCCAACACTTTCATTAGCATCTCTTTTTCTGACTGCCTTGGTAGCCAAATCGAATTTTTTATCAATGGCAAATCCAATAAATACTGGATCAGCAACTTTAACCAAACAATTATCAACACAGTACATATGGATGTGTTTGATTTTTTTGGCATTCAAATCATCTAGTATTCCGTGATCTTTCAAGGCTTTATATAATCCTCCGTTACCATCTGGAGATTCACAAATGGCATTTTTGGATTGCAACAAGATTTTATTACCATCCAAGTTGAAGCATGGTAAAGTACCTTGGTTGAAGAAAATCACTTGGTCTGCATTCAAGCCAAAGTATTGGTTATTAATAAAAAATTGTTCGGTTGCTTGTCTAGTTGGTCCACTAGTCATAATGTACCAATTTATAGTAGGTAACTTGTCCAAATTGAACTTTTCTTTGGTTAATTCTTCAATCTTCAAGATTTTCTCAGCTTGGATTTGGAATAATGATTTTTGAGAAGGTAATCCAATATTAAAACATCCCTTAGGGTCACTACTTCCTAATCTAGTACCTTGACCACCAGCCATTAACAAAACGGCAACTTCACCATCAGCAATAGCTTTTAATCCTAAATCGTTCCATTTGTTCAGGGTTTCTTTAGACAAATCTAAAGTAGATGCAGTTTGGTCATTAGGTAATTGGGTAAAGTTTCTACCGCTGGAGTTACTACCAGAATATTGGATAGCTTGTTCAACTGTAGATATTAATTTGGATGGGTTTTCAATCAGGGATAATTGATCAATGAAAGTTTGTTGTTCATCTATGGTTAAACCATCGTAGTATTTGAATAGCTGCTCTTGTTTAGCTTGTTTGAATGCGTCTATAATAGGTTGTTGTGATTTAACTGTCATGTTAATGGGTGTTTTTTATTCGTCAAAATTGGAATATGTATCTGGCGGGTATTTGTACCTTATTTGTTGATTTTAAAAAAGAAAAAGGAAACAGTTAATACAAAAAGAAATAACGAGTGGAATATTAATAAAACAAAAAAGTATCTCGAAAAGAAAAACTGGTTGGGAGTAAACGAAATTGGAGGCAAACGGAGGAGCTGGGAAGTTGTAGTTGGTTTTTATAGTTTTCAAAGTGTTGATTTGTTTTACTTTTGTTCTGAATCGTATATATTTTCTTTGTATTTTTTTTTTTTTTGTATTTAAATTTAATTGCGTGTACGTAATTTCAAAAACAAACCGAGAAGGAAAAAAACAAGAAAAATTTAAAAAAAGAAATTTAAACAGAAATTTTTTTATTCTATAAATAAATTATTGGAATTTGTTCATGATGTCATCTATATACAGGTCGTCTCTTGCTCACTCCCCCATTCCCTTCAGTATAATGAAATGTAACACAACGCATTTGGTATACTAATAGCATAATAAAATAATAATCATGTTACTCAACTGTTGAACCCTTTAACCAAATGAAACAATTTGTGTCTATTTTTTTTTCTTGTTTCTTGTTAAAATTTCTATTGTGTCGTATTGTATCAAATTGTATTGAAATGAGATGTGCTACGTGGTCATGTATACATACTATTGTAATACTCCCAGTTAACAACCAATAACCGTGTACACTAAATTATTGAAATTTCAGTGTCCTTTTTTGTTTCGCCTTTTTTTTTTATTTTTCATTTGAAAAATCACAAAATAATTATGTACAAAAATAGAATGTTGTACATTAAAAAATAAACCAGGGGACGTGTGAGGTGGAAGGCGAGGTCCCGGCCTTAAGAAACCCATGCAGTTACTTGATTCAGGTAAATTAAAAATACGTTTATGTACTCAAAGAACCGCCTCCTTTGTCATTTACACACCTTTTATTGGTCACTTCCTGGTTGATTAAAAAATTTGTTTATACCGAGGAATACGAATCCCAATAAGGAAGGATCACGTTGCGTTTGAAAAATTTTGCCTCTTCCGGAATCATACATCAAAGAGCAAACAATACGAGTCTAGATTCTTCTTATATGTTCTTCTATGTACAAGCAACAAACTACGGAGACTATACCCTAATGAATCTATATCCACTCCATCCCTAATGATTTGGCTGTGTTTAACATATACATTTCAATATAATCTTCTAACCCTTTACTGTTACCACCATATCTATCACCCATGAAATACTGCTTAACTCTAACCAAATAAAACATCAAATCGGAAAAGGCAAGCACAACTTTAATCTTCACCAACCCCCAATAATCACCGAATGTGAGATGGTTCCTTTCCCGTGACAGTAATAACGCATTAACCAGCTCTTCAGTTAATAAATTGATTCTATTCACAGGACTCCCAAAACTCTGATTTAGGTTTTGAAGCATTCTCATTGTTCGTGCCAAAAATGGTAAATCAGTAGGGAACTTTTTCCTATCACCAATGAAATCATTAAACAAGTCAGACACATTCCTGCTATCTGGTTGTTGATCCTGGCCCTGATGATCTGGGCTGAGCAACACTGGACGTAGTTGGACCACAGATGCAAATAAATCAAGTGACGAAATCCCCCATTTCTTACCAATGGCTTCGATCCCTGGGGTATTTAACAGAAACAAGTACCTCCAGAGATTACAATACTCTATCCTGAATGAATCCGATAACTCGATGTAAAGTCCATGATCTAACAATACCAACTGTTGTTGCTTACCCTTGTTTATGAATCTCACTAATAGATTCCCTGGATGAGGGTCACTATGGACAAACCCATACTTAAATATCTGGGCACCAAACAATTTGATATACAGTTTCATGATCTCAGCAAGATCAAACTTATTTTCAAGCAACACCTCTTTATGAGTCAACGGAACCCCATCAATCCATTCAGTAATGAGAACTTGTTCCTTGGTAAACTCTGGGAAGTTCAACGGAATGTATATCTTGCTGTCATCAATCGACGGGTCAGCATTGATATATCCACGCAACCTATCGGAATTGTACATCTCATGTTTGAAATTCGTTTCTTCGGTGATTTTCTCACTGATATACTTGGTAAACATACTCAATGGGATATCAAACACTTTCTCATAAACACGACTGATAAACCTGTAAACCCAAAGATCTACAGGTAATTGTCTGCTGATGTAATCGTGTTGCACCTTAACCGCCACTTCTTCCTGCGCTCCACCTTTCAACTTTCCATAATGAACTTGGGCTATACTTGCACTAGCTATGGGTTCATGGCGAATTACTTCAAACACCGTTGATTCGTAATCATCACCTAAATTCTTCTTCAAAACCGCATCAACATGATCCCAACTCTGAACAGGTGCCTGGTCATACAACATAGGGAATTTGCGCTGGTACGCTTCAGGGAATAATTTCCCCTGGTTCGCAATTGCCTGTCCTAACTTAATATAAATTCCTTTATTGGTGACTAATAAATGTAGAAGCTTGTCACTTGCTATCTCATGGAGATCGTCAATGTTTTTGTAGGACCTTGAATTGAACCCATATTGGTACGCTATCCAAAGCAAGACGTATATAGCTCTAGTAGATCTCATGATAATGGACGAATAGTAGTACTTGTCTATCATATACACTCCTCCCAACCCCGTGGCAATGATTGCTGTTGGATAAAGCACATATCGTCTGAAGTGGTTCTTGGATGATGACGATGATGATGGTCGAACTTTTGAAGAAGTAGTGAATAGTCGACGGTTATGATTTGTTATGAACCTTACGGAAGATGGTCTATAAAGGATTGAATGTCTAATCATTGTAGTCTATAGTGGGGAGTAGTGTAGTCGAAAGTCATAGCAAGTCCCCCACCTCTCTTTTTTTTTTTTCGAGATAGTGACCAAGAAAAATAAATATTCACGAATAGCAAACTTAAATTCACCTACAAATCACGTCGCACAATAAACTAATTTTAGAAGTATCAAAAGAGATTAATGGGCTCACAATAACTGTACAATTCTTGATTCCCATTACCAAACACGTGGCTTTCCAGTTGTGATGGAATCTACGATAGACCGCCTAAATTCATGGCTATATGAAAATGTAGACATTGCAATAGCGGGTACCTACATCCGAAATTTTGCTTATATGCAGGAATAATTTAGCCGACGTGCATATTCGACGTGAATCTCTTCGGAAGTATGTCTGCATGAGCTTAAC